>WURT03127917.1:0-11582 GCA_009936505.3 Holothuria glaberrima | reverse complement strand
GTTCCATTTTTAAAGTCTTCGGTATGACCCGGCCAGGATTTGAACCCTAGACCTTCCGGCTGCAAGTCGGATGCTCTCACCACTTGGCCATGCAGTCGGTCTCACATGTTATGAGAGGAGAGTATTCAGTGTAAAGTAGTGCTTTATAAGAAATTATACATATGCACTCAAGAAGTTTCTTTTTTAATATAGCATATTACTGTCAGAACTTTGGAGTATATTGAAATACATGCTACTTTCAACTTCCCTAGTACCTCAAAAACAATTTTAACTTATTTTCCTATCTTACTGTTTCCTTTTGCAAACATTTCACTGCCTCCTCGTTCCTTAAAAACATTTCCTGTCTGAAAGGGTCATCTTGATGAAAGTGCTGCATGGCCTAAATGTAACTGAGACAGAAAACAAGCTCACTTGGGCCGACCTGCTTGAAAGTTATCACACAATGTCAATGGACACATAAGTTAGACCTAATGGAAGGTACATCAATTTATTGACCCTATGTATTGAACTTGCTAAAACAGATTCCACTGGATAAAGTTTGGCCACTTATCTTTACTTTCATGTGGGACAGCATAGTTCATGGAGGCATAAAGCTTTTCTGGTTCTGTAAGAAATACATTGTAAATATTTGCCTGACGACTTACCATGTGCCAGTGATGTAATGAAATGCACACTAGCAGTCACAGTGTAGAGATAGGTAAAATGTATGCTTGTGGCCTATCCTGGAAAAAAGTTTGTACCTATGTGCACACAACGTATGTGCACACAACATTAAATTTCACAGATATATATATAGGGAATAAAATCATAACACTTAGGTCTGTCTGAATCAAAGGTGATCAAATGCTTAGAAGTACAGGTCAGAAAGAACTCTTGTCATGCAAATAAGCATTGTGCCACCACTCATTTACTTGACAGTCTGTCAAATTAGCTTGTGTCGCACCACTTATTTATCAAACAGTCAATAAAATAGGCCTAACTTATGAAAAATAGCATACCAGTGTGTGGTAGGCTTCTAAAAAACATTGACAATCAATTTCCTCTTAACTTACCTACAAGTGTCAGGGTTAAACAAGTAAAGAACTTCTGATTTGTCAATAAATGGATGAAACATTGTCCCATCTAAGAAGACAAGAACAAAATATAAAATTTTTGTTGGTTTTTTCAAACAGCTAAGTTTACAATTTCCAGCATCAAGGATGATTAATAATTAAACAGGATAAAATAAACAAGAACACAAATACCTGTTCCATTGATCATGTTTGCTTCTTCACTACACCACCAATTTAGAGTATTTGTGTAGTTCCAATATTCTATTTTAGCAACATCCCTGTAGTCATCAACTCCAGTAAATGAGTTGTAAAGTCCATTCGTTGTTCCATTTTTCTATTATCAGAACAAAGAAAAAGCTTGGAAATAAGCAAACTCTATTAAAGAATACTTTGAACTCCTTCAAAACTTTGAAAAGTCACATTCTAGCAAAATAAAAAAAAAAAAAAATAGGTATAAATGGGAATGCTGACATTCAACAGACCTGTCAACCTGTCTGACCCCAAAATAGGGAGATTTTCATTTTTCAAAACCCAAAAAACGGGAGATTCGTGGAAAAATAGGGAGGTTGGCAATTTCCGACTGAAATGGTAGACTATTAGAAAAATGTGAAGCCAAGTTAATGCACAATTGTTTGTATCGCAGTGCATGGTGCTCAACACTGCTCATGTTGGTTATTTCCATGCTGCACTGCTGTATGTACATGTACAGTATGCACCATGCGTGCTTACAACGTGAAGTTGTAAACAATCTATTTTTGGAATACACTACGTATGTTGGCCCATATATGGCAGAGGAGTGACGAAAGTTTGAAGTAACATTAAATAAAGAAAATGATTTTGGTAGTTTATTTTTCTGCCCAATTATGAAAATAGCTGTTTTTGTCTATTTGAATGAATATCGCAAACTAATGGAAAATTTAAAACCGGGAGGATAAAGCATAAAACTGGGAGGCCGGGAGATCTAGATAAAAACCATGAGACTCCCGGTAAAACGGGAGAGTTGAAAGGTCTGCATTCATACAGAGACATCTTTATTAAACCAATAAATAACATGGATGTTGTAAACTTAATTTATCCTATTGGGAATTGCTTCTGTGATGAAGACTAAACAGTAAAACAAAGTTGCTAATGTTCCTTAGAGCATTCCCACAGGGTCATTGTTGAGAAAAGTGTGGGAATTGCACAATCCCACTGCTTAATGTGAACACTGCCCTAATGACCTTAATATCAACTTTGACAAGGAAATGGTCAAAGAACCTGAATAAAGCAGCGTTTTGACCACTGTTAGCAGGAAGACAAACAGTCACAAAGACAGACTGACAAATGGATACATTGACCATACAGCCAAACTTGTTGAGCTCAAAATTAACTCAACTTACCCCCATTAAAAATCCAAAATGGTCATCTGGAATAAGCTTCTTGCCAGCAAACTTTTGTGATTCATTTAAAAATGGATCATAATAGCCCCATAATATCTCTTTGATTTTCAGCCTTTTAAACAGTGTTGTATTCGTAGTTATTGCAATGGATGATATCATGGTTTTGAGGAATGTAGAATTATATTTGACAGAGTTTGCAGCAGCCTGAAATGGAAATAAAAAAGTTAAAACTTGTAAATTAAAAGCATTCCTTTTGAAAGAATACATAATGGTATGCTAGACATTCAAAAGATATTACTTTAGCTTTTGATTTAGTCTTAATGCAAGTCATGTAGTTCAACTCAGAAAGCCACCAATAAGTTAAAAAAAGTTGATTATCTTAATGGTTTGACGAAAGGAACTTTATACTGAGGGACAACCTACTTTGTAGGCTGTTCAACAGATTTTGGTGGCAACCCTGCAGGCCAAATGGGAGGAAACCAGAGAGCCCAGAGATCAACCAACCTATCTCTAGTAAAATTAAAATCCAAGCAACATTGCTGTACGTCAGTACAGACCACTTTGCCAACCAAGAACAATTTTATCTCTCCTTCCTCCCTTTCACCTTGCTGTTGCCATTTTTCTGAAATTTTAAAGAAAAGATATTCAGCATTTTTTTTGCTTAAACCAAAATATCAAGTATCAGATGAGACACTTTGCAAAAATCCTCTCATTCTATGGGAAATAGGTCTGAATGAAAAAATGAAACAAATATTATTACCACAAATGGAAAATTAATAGTTGTTATGACATCTTCATCTGACCCCACAGAATGCGACCTCACAAACTTATACCAAATGGGTTGGGTATAGGTGACTGTGTTGTTTAGATTCCACTCTTTGGCATTCCTGTACATTGTCAAACTGGACAATGAAGAAAATAAGAAAAAAAATAACCATACATATTGCTACAGAAAATCATTTAAAAAATAATGGCAGACTCAAAAATATGGCAGTCCTCAAAATTAAACCAAAAGAAAAATTACAAGTGTGAACAAATTCTTGACTTCCCACTTGGGAGGTAAATGCCTCTGTTGTCAACTATAAGGAAAACGAACATTTGGAGTGGCAACACTTAAGAAAATTCTGGTCTCACCCTGTCCGTCTAACCCTTTCCTTAAAATATGTCAGGGAGGACACAACAACCAAATCTCTCAGACAAAATGTACTTAAAATTATATACAGTAAGCCATTTCAGGTATCAAACTTTGACTGACATATATCTTTGTTCCTTTTGTTTAACCTTTGTTGATTTCACCATCCTAATAATGATCCGTTCCTTTCATATGGAATCCTGAAATAGCAGTCATTGTTAAGCATTTCTTTCAAGTTTTTATGCATCAATAAAAAATTCCCCTGAAATGTATGCTTTGTCAAAATTCCTCAGTGAAGACAACTGATATGAAATTTATTGTGACAACTAAATGACAAACAAAGCTTAAAAATCTCACAATTTCACATGAGGCATGCAAAAGTTAACAAGTTAAGTCTTAGGAGTGGTTCCAGTTTCCAATGCCATTTTTACAATGAGTTGATAATCCCACTTGATCATGGTATTATGATAAGCATTTTGAGGAGCAAAGCAAGATTACCATGGCCAACTAACATTGCTTCAAAGAGTCCAAGGTCGGTTCTCTTTCAGCTTAACACATCCCTGCTGAATTCACTACCAAGTATGAGGGGTAAAATGTACTAAAGATAACTGCTGATATTACAATTCAGAGAGACTAAAATCCACAGCACACACTGACATAAAAAATGTAAATTCTCTCCTTTGCAAGGTGTCTCAAAGGTTAAGAGAAAATGTGACAATATTTCTGTATCTGACCTCTTTTATACAGAATGCCATTTTGGTTTACATTCAGTGATCAATCTTTAAGTTCTGAGACACCACCAAAGATGCATGTGAGGGAAAGTATGAGGATATAAATACCATTTTATTAATGTTGAGATATTCTTTGCATATAAGGTATATATTCCATGAGAGTCCCACATATTTGGTAAAAATGAGGCAAAGTTAGAGATCTACCCTAGTTTGGTAAATCAGACCCACTGATTACAATACTGCACCAATTAGTTCTTAAGTGACTACCAACCAACTTTGACCACAAATTATTAACTTTGGAGAGTGAAGCAGAGACTTAAAATCAAGTGCATAACTGTAATAAAGCATATATACTGAATACTCTACACAGCAACTTATTTTTACAATCACATAGTGGTTGGGTCAATTAAGTAAATGTGCTCAGTCAGGGGTGAATCCTACCACTGGTAGTACTTTGGTAGTAAGTATACTATAAACAGACAACTTACTACTCCTCCAGTCAATATGAGAATTGCACATCAACAGGCCAGCTGGACTATCATGGATTTGACCAAAGTTTCAAGAGACTGCATATAATCCTTTTATGACAATGACAATGACAACAGTTTATTTATGATTATAAAGTGTATGAAATGAAGGGAAGGGTACGACAACTAAAGCTTACATATCCTGTGCCTGACGACTTTCGGTTAAATTAGTACAAATTAAGACCAGAGTCAGTCACATTGTCTCTAAAGGGCTTTACACTTTGTGTTAATGCTTCATGGCAGGTGTAGCTCTTTATGCAAATATTAGTGTTATGAATGTAGCCTGAAAGAGCAGTAATATGCAGAAGAAATACACATCCTCTGGGCATACAACACTATAACATTCTTTTTTTATCATCAAAGAGTGGTAGCTTACAGCAAGTATCTTAAGAAATGTTGATAAGGGTTACAGAAGTGATACCTTACTAAACTTAACCTTTGTCACCACTAGATCCTTCCACTTACATAACGAGATGATATGTTGACCTTTAGACCTTTATAAACTGTATATGGAGACCAAGAGATACTTAACTGCCACCAGGCTAGACTGAAGATACCATTTAATGACGTCCAAATATGTCCAAAGATTATTTATTTAGGCTGATTATCACAAAGATCCAAGAGAAACTAACACGTAGATGACAGCGGCCTAAATAACATAGAATAGTCTAGGCCTAGGAGTAGTTGACAACAATACCCCACTGGAATACAATTGTCTGGTAATATATGAAAATGACAAAGTTGGCTACTTGGTGCATAGGGTACTAAAAACATAGAAAATAGTGACAATTCCCTTTAACATTCATCAAATGTTGACTATTTCAATTGATCTGTACAAATAAATTATGGTTTTAACAGTAAGAAAATTTCCTGTACCACAAATGCAAAAACTCCTATTAAATGTTTAGTGAAATGAAATGCAGTTTCCTATTTGATGTAACAAGCATTAAATTAAAAAAATGAAAAAAGCCCACAAATTATGTAAAAATTTAAATATTGACCAGTTAACAAAAGAAGTGGAAGTATTCTATTATATGCCTTCATCATGCAATAATGCAATAATCATAAGCTACATCTGGAAATCTGTGACGTGGAAGGAGGGACTGGTTATTTATTTTTACAGATATCCTTTGTTCTTTCCAACCTTTCAAGAACAATTACAACAATGATACGTCCTCAGGGAATTATTCCAAAGCAAAAGTTGCCTACTTGAAAAGTATCAATATTGCTAGACAATATTGAAACTATGGGGTGACTAATTAAGAAAATTAATAAAGCCTTTAACAAAGCCTTAACAAGAAATGTTAACTCCATGCAGCACTCCACATAATTATTTCTGTTAAAGTATTGAGTCTGTTCAAATACTTTAAACTTTAAAGTGGTATAACCTAAGAATGGTGTAAGATATTGATGTAACTTTTGCAATATTTATTACAGGACTTAATTCTATAACTGCTGAAAAAAAACCCCCTTTTGGTTTCAAGGAATTCTACCTTTAAAGAGGCTGTTGTATCTCCCTATAAATCATATTACAGAACCTCCAGCTATCTGGATTCACATCTGATGATTACACTTTGATGGAAATGAATTCAAACAAAAACTTAAAATATCCTTAAAGGGCAATTCTCATCATCCCAAACAGTTCCAATTATCCCACCTAAGCTACTTGTTGCTCCCCCCATAACTGTGTAAAGCTCCTCCTAGTGCAAACACAAACCTATTTTATTGCTTAAAGCCATGTTCTGGTGAGTATACAAGGCTATAATGTGTGATCCAAACACTGTCTAGAGCTGCATTGTGTTGAATGTGAGCTACTCTGTATCTTTTGAATTTTCAAATATTGATGTAAATCAAAGAGCAGTCACCAACTGAGAATTTTGATACTCCACATTAAAAATATACTTTGGGGTGATGATTGTTTGTCTCTGAGCCAATCTGATGGTTTCTGATCAACTGTGCAGATCAGTGAAATGTGATGTAGCCTTTCAGATTACAGCAGCATTAAAACATGTGTAGTGTACTCAGCCAAATATACAGCCCTGAGCATTTTAAACTCAGTACAGGTTACTGCAACTTTGTCTAGGAGGTGCAATAGACAGTTTTTCTTCCACAAATCGGAGAAAGTGTCAGAAGTAAACTAAGTTGGGGTAGTTTTAGCCGTCTTAGATGAGATAATTGGCCTTTTACAGAGTTTTGTCTAGACTCACTTGTAGGTATATGGACCAACTTCCTTCATAATTGGCTTGGCCCCTTTAAGAGTCTCATTTGGATTCTGGATCTCGAAAAAGTAGAAAGACTGGTAGAGAGGAATATTATTTGATGGCTCCTTCCATGCTGGGTACAACTGGGAGCAAGGACACACAAGCATAATCTGATGAAGAACAGAGAAAAAAAAAGGACTGTAAAAGGGGATTGCACATGAACATGGTGGCAAAATTGTAAAATACTGATATGACCCCTTAAGAGATTTATCTTCCTATCCAGTTGCATTTTTGGAAACAATCCTTTTTTTTACTAACTTGACAAGTTACTAAAACCAAACTTGTGAATATTTTCTTTTATTCAATTCTATAATGTTCTCTGTTTATTATCAATAGCCATGCTCATTACCACAGAGGAAATAACTTTGGCCCACCACTCTGTTGTTGATAGGCTCGGGCGACTTTAATATATCTGAATTCAGGTACCAGCCATCTTACTTGTTGGGTCTCTGAATGGAGGTGGGTCTCCTACAATGACGTCATATCTGACACAGAGACATACTCCACACCATCAAAAACTAGCCTACCAATGAGTATTCATATACTAGAAGGTCTTCACTGTAGTCTTCTCAACAGCTGAACTGTCAATGTCAGAGGAAATGTATGAATGTAATTTCATTTGAAGATAGTTTAACACTTCATACAATTGCTAACAATTTTTGAAATACCTCAAAGATTATAGAGGATGTAGCTCTTGGTCCATACCCCCTCTATGCCACAAGGGACCTGCCTTACCCAGACCTCTGAACCTCTGTACTGGGTCATTTCTGCCTGATTCCTGTCATACATGCAGCCCTAACCCTGAGCACTACCCACTGATTTACAAGCTTGGGACTGAAAAATTTGAAGGTTCCCATTCATGGGGTTTTATTTCAGAAGTTATTTAGAAGTTAAATAGAAACCAAATGACCCTCTTCTATTGTAATGTTTGGTTCAGAGAACTATTTCAAACTGACTATGATTTCTGCAAAAATACACTCCAGGTATGAAGGTTGTAGAAATACACATTTCTGTAGTCTCATATGGAGATTTCTTTCATGCTTTAAATTGAAACATGCTTTTACCTTCTATAACTTTAAACAAAAAATTAAATTACAGAAAGGGTGAAAGTTAGGATGGGGGGGGGGGAGGGTAGAATATAGGAAAAAGAATGAGTCTTTTAGGGACCTTAATAGACACATTTTACCCCCTCCCACGAAATGTAGTTGAAAACTTTCTTAGTCCTACCCTCCCTTTCTAAGAAAGAAAATTGCATGGATCATTTAATTTTGACATCGCATGGGTAAATATTACTTTTTTGACTGGACTAGTTACAAGGACTGCATGTCAGAGATATTCATTAAAAAGGAAACAAATAGTATAGCAAAATTACCTCTCTAAATTAGCTTGATAATGAAACAAATATGCTTTGTTAAATAATCCCCAAGTTATGAAGAGGGCCAGCACTATAATATGGCATGCCATGCATTAACAATATTTATTTCCCTGGACTAGGGCCTGTACAATTATAGCATGACTTATATAAACTTCTCCATGTAAGTGTTGTTTACTGCAAGGGACGAAACAGGCGGGTTCGCATCGCAAATTGTGACCTAAGAAATCCCAGTTACAAAGTAATTCCAATTCAGCTTTGCAGATATTGTGAACCCATAATTTTTTAGGCTCTGCCTAAGTTCAAACTATTCCTATAAGTGCAGCATGTAATAACCTTTGCATAGTTTTAACCACTTTGGCCTGACAACTCAAAACGTGATTCTACCATGCTTGCTGTATACTTGTAAATGTACTCAAATTGTACTGAATCTTTGGCTCGAATTTAGAATCAGTGCCCAAAAGTAAAGGTTAGTGACCATGGTTAGGGTCACGTTTTTGGTGAGAATTTGCCACACATTTGGGTTTTCAAAAGCCATTTAGCCTAGGCTTTGGCTTAAACCTAGAATAAGTGACCCAAAATAATGGTTAAAATTGAGAGTTTGGCTTAAGTCTAGGGGGGATAAGGCCAAACGATTTTATGAAGACCTACGTCACTTCTGGGGACTGGTTCTAATTAGTAACAAATCTTCTACCGTGGATGAGTAACCACACACTGTAAAATTATCTCATGAATATGTTCATGGTATATTTCAATAGTTGCTAAACAAGATTGGGCTGTAGCTAATCAATACAAACATTGGTCAGCAATTACTGCTAACCAATTCTCTCACATTATTTCCTCCCCTCTACTGAACAAAAACTATCCTCTAAATTTGAGTTTAATGCCAAGTAAATAGCTTTTGCTAAGAAATGCAAGCTCCCCTGCTTTTAGGTGGGTTTGAACCAATTGCAATTATATTTCACTGGCAGTCTGAAGTTGAGCACTCAACCAATACCAAGCAAACAGGTTTTACACATTGATAAAGATTTTAACAGAAAACTTAATTATGTTAAAAACGAAAAAAAATATATACCTGCTTCACAACATAGACAAGAACCATATCTGTGGCCTTTGGTATGAGGAGTACCCCAAAGATGACCATCATCACTCCTATTAACCCCACACTGACATGACCCCAGACCTTCATGGTGAAGGCTGTTTACTTCTTCAGGAATTATTGACTTTGAAAAATCCACACCACTGGCTCCTGAAAGACACAGAAAAGTAAAATCTGAGGTAAATTTTTTTTGCAAACTTCTACTTTTTACGTGCATAGAAATGGGCACAGACAAACTTGTCCAATGTACAGCTAGGAGAGATGTCACAATGCAAATGTGGCTGACATAGGATGCTGGAGAAATGCAGGCTATACCAGAACATTATTATCAGGTCTTGTATTAAAACAAAACTGGGTTATTATGTAACTCAGAGGTAGTACCTGTACTTCCATGATGTACTCACTGTGATAAAGAATCCCAAACATGATTCTATGCATGCTGAGATACTGTTAAATTGACTCACTAAATAGTTGGCACCCTTTGTGTCCAGATCTGTATGAGTTAAGATGCAGATGTAGTTTTATAAATAGGGTACTTAACCAATTTAATCTACAGCTCATCTGATGTATACAGTGTGTGTACAGTCATCTTGAGGTGAAAGAAGTCTGGGATATTTACACAATTGTGGACATTAGAATGAAGCATTCAACTATTTCAACTATTTTTGAAGGACAATGGATGCACAAAACATAGCCCCAAAATGATAATTTGGTCCATTTTTTATGTCAAGGAGCATGCAACTTCTAGTGTGGGCACTATATGAAACCCCTGGAATTGCTGGGGTATTCACAAAATTCTGAGAATTAGAATGAAGCATTCTGTCAACTTTTGGACAGTTGGATGCACACAAAGTAGACCACAAAAACAACAAGATAAACAACAAGTTCACTTGAAGAACCTTAACTAGGGAGTTGTTAGGGAAGGAGATCCAGCACTCTAATTCGTCAAACAATATGTGCTTGAAAATGATTTAATCCCTTTTCAGGTAACAAAATTTGATTAACAGGTCCCTTTATTCCCATTGTGAACCTTTTCTAGCTTACACCGCCTAATGAATATCTGCTCCCTTCAAACTCAAGCAATTCAGAAACAAAGGTCATTGTTAACATGTTACTTTGAAGTGCAGCCTCTTTGCCGACAAGGGCTAAGCTTCAATAAAGGTTTTAAATGAAACGACTGTCCATAAACATTTAACTAATATAAGTTCTTTGTATTCTTAAGATCTTGCTGGGGCGTATCCTTGACACATTGTTCAAGTCTACCGAAAACATCACAATTTTCACAACGTTCCGCATTATTAGCAAGCATTATCAACATAGTGGGTTTTAACAAAATTCTTCATTGAAGGTAATTGAAATGATCTTAACTGTGACGAAAAATGATGAAAGCTTAAAATTTTGAAATTACGACTGGTAACATAATGTCAATTGGTGAAATCATCATGATGAGTGCTTGAAATGTAGCAGACGACACAAACCATTGTCTTCAGTAACAAATCTCTTTCAATTCTTAGAGAAGTTTCAAGAGCAAGACAATGAGCAGCTTAATGTCGGCAACGACCTAGTCTCAAAGGACATGTAAATGTTGGTTCTTCTTCCCTAACAATTCCCTGCCTTAACAAAGGGAAAAGCGAGTCACCTTTGGATTAGTGTAGTAGTCTATTCTATGTCATGAGTGGTTCTTGACAATTATGTGGTAATAGTTTTCTTATTGAATTGTGAAATTTATATGGAGTAACTCCTTGGTTTCTAAAAAGAGCTTTATTTATCAAGCTGCTCTTTATTTACAAAATGGTAATCTGGATAATTTATTTTAGACATTTGCACTTTTACATTTTGTATATATTTTTGTTTTTTTACACTAACATTTTATTAAAACTCACTTTTGATGTCCTGTTTATAAATTTTTTCATTTATATACTGGAAATAAAATAAATGAAATGTTCACCTTGAATCTGTTGCACTGTTCAAAAAACAACTAAAGACTTACCTATTTAATTGACTGTTATTTTGTTGGTATTATTTTTCT
>WURT03127916.1:0-29645 GCA_009936505.3 Holothuria glaberrima | reverse complement strand
TTGTTCTGACACCTGAGGACCTCATCTTGAATAGAAAATGTCCTCACCTTGACTGAAATGTTGGGTCCATACACACACACACGACATCACCATCGCATAGATTCCTTGCCTGCCTTCGGCAAGAAATCAGTAATGAATAATTAACCTTTCAACAAGCTACACTTCATGATGTATGCTCCTTTTTAATTTAATAATCCTTTTTAATTCAAAACTGCCCCAAACATTATTGATCACTCTTGATCAACACCAATGATCCCATGAAGACCACCAAACTTCTAATCGTGCTGTGGCAGTAGCTTTAAAAAATTTAATTTTCTCCTTCACCATGTAGGCAAAGATAATTCAAAATAAATAGCCATAATGAACGGGACATAAAACATATGGGGAACACAAAACATGGGCTAGCTGACCTATTTGAAAAGGAAAGTTGAACACCAATGAATTTCAGAACTTCCTGGTATTTTCCTCAAAATACAACCAGAATGCAAAAATGCATTGAGGTTTCGATGACGTGTTTTATTCCAAATAATGCCATGTTATCCCATTTCTTTCAGTCACTGGTGAAATATGCTATCTTAAGGTGTTGGAAAAATAGTTTTGTGTTAATATTTGAGCTTGAGAATTCTTGCAGGGGTGTGAGTGGGTTTCTTCAAAAGAAAAAAAAAAAAAAAAAAAGAGCTGAAGCTCAACTGCCACAAGCATAGCTTCCACAAGTCCCTAGAGTTTTCTAAAAGGTTGTGACATTATCACTGATGGAATGATGTTAAAAGAAAATAGCATGGTAACAGAGGCTTATTATTGTAAGCAGAAAGGTTCACATTTACGTACATGGAGAAAATCAGGCAAAATTGAAAAAAAAATCCCCACGTCTACAAATTACATAAATAATAACACAATATGACAAAAAATATATCAAAGACAGAAATTCTTTGCAAACCAACAAACTGTCCAACAAAAAGGAAAATGTTGTTTGAAAGGGTTTGGCAAAATGACTCAAAACAGCAATCACCTGACTGAGAAAAACATTACTCATAAGAAATACATAACTGAATTGCTATGTATGCATTTCAGTATACATTATTACATTTGGCAACATGTTGGAAGGGCCTTTAAGTCAAATCACTATCACCACCCTAGTCTCTTCGAGATCAAGGTACTCTGTGGTTACAAGGTTTAAACATCATCACTGGTGGTTTTCCCAAAAATCATGTAAAACAAAGAAAGCTGTGACAAGACTGCATGGAATGTATTTCAATATTTTGGAATAATGCTGGAATCTGGATCCTACAAAAAGTTGTGCAAGGGCACATGCATGTACTTGCCAAAGTCACTATGATATGCAAATGCTGAATTGAAGATTGAAGCTTAAAATGGTGATATTCAAACATCACTTTTCTATTGTCTAAGTGTGGTATATCCTATTATCCACCCATGGATTTAATATCCAAAACCAGTCTCCCCTGGTACTTAGATCTGGTTGTTCTGTTCAAAAGACATAAGGCACAGTAATTAGCATGAGCTCAAGTGAGCATTCTCTTCTCCTTTGTTCTAAACTATTGAACATCTGATCTGGTTACACCTACTGTATACTGTACTTTGTGTTTTGTTGCTATATGTGGCCGCGATTGCAGATATTCCAGCGACTGGCATAATTCTGGGTGCCAATCACTTACTCCAACATGAAAGTTACATGTATCAAGAGTTAAGGTTGTTTCCTCATGGAGGTAAAAGATACAATGAAGCAAAATATTACTGATAAAAATGGTTTTAATGCAATCATGCATATTATAAAGTTAACATTAAAACCTTTTGGTTACCCAGTGATAAATGGGGCCAAAAATTACTGCTTTTGGAGGATTTCATCCAAACACTTCCAAAATCATCCAGCCATTAAAAATTGTCTGGGACAGTTATACATTCCAGTATTGCTGCCTGGACTATTTCATTTGGAACAGGAAACATTAAACCCTTTAAGGTTACTCTGCACTATGAAAGAAACAACTAAATTTGAAGGGCCACTGGCTTGACAAAAACTTGCAAGATGAGTTAAAGTATTTTAAGCCATTAGTGTCGCCACCATCAGCTGACCACCCCCGAACCAAGGATATTTCTCTGGCAGATCACCGAACTGGCCAACAGCAGTCTGTCCTTGGGCCAACCAAATTTTGCTTTCAGGGAAGGGAGCACCACATGTGAAACTAACTCCTAGCACCTTACAGCACTACCCATTGACAAATATCATTATTGACACAGTATCACCTTCTATCAACTTATTTTCTGGGCACAACAAATCATACAATGAAATGAAGTTGATGAACCCAAACTTCTCATTTTCAGCTTTAGCTGGGAGGCTAAATTTCTCACTCAAGTGATCAACCTGATAAACCTTCTCCCAGGGTTTTCCACCATCATAACGGCGTACCTGGAAATTGACTTCAGAATAGGGAAAAGGCCACTCAATGCTGGCATCATAAGGCCCTTTTTCTAGTTTTATAAACAATGACAGCCATTGATGATTAAGCTGTAACTGTGCTGACATCCGGTGGCCTTCTTTAGTGAAAAAATCTTGGGACAGAAAGACTCTTTCACTTTCAGATCCAGAAAAGATAACCTGTTGAATTGGGGAGAATGGCCAGCGCAGAACACCGTCTCTTGAGATAGGCCACATAAAATTGTGTATTTCATCCTTGAGTGCAGTAATTTCTGCTTCCTTCCTCATGATCTCTTGAACCTTGCGTTTGATCTCCGCATTCAAATCTCTTGGTAGGGACTGAAAAATATACAAAATATTGGAAAGTTGATACAGTACAAACAAATTGATTTAGCTTTACTCTGACAGTGGAACATGCATTTTGTTATAGGGTTCTTACAGTGGAGGTCATTACTAGAACAATGCATACCACACACACTTGTATGTGATTTCTACCAGGAAAATGAAATTTTTAAAGAAACTTTGAATAATCACTTAATCGGTACCCTTTAATAAGCTTCTTTCACACCAGACTGCCCTCTGACACATGTAACCACTAAGCATGCTCACAAAGGGCCCTAAAAAATTGCTTTAAGGTGGTACAGTATGGCCAAAGTCTGCCCTATACAGTATCTGTGACTATTACTGTAGCTTTGAGCACTTTTGTAGTACAGTATGATGACTACAGCTAGCACTTGTTAGTCCTGTGAATAAAAAGCAGCGATTTTACAAGTAATGTCCAAGTATTTCAAGTAAGATCTCTATGAAAAATGGCCAAAGTCTGCCCTATACAGTATCTGTGACTATTACTGTAGCTTTGAGCACTTTTGTAGTACAGTATGATGACTACAGCTAGCACTTGTTAGTCCTGTGAATAAAAAGCAGCGATTTTACAAGTAATGTCCAAGTATTTCAAGTAAGATCTCTATGTATATGTTTATGAAATTATAAAAGTCACAATGAATGCTATGGAACATACATGAATTAAAATCACATCATTAAACTAATAGCTCTTTTGACTGAGCTGTCTAACTTCTTCTTCTTGCTTCCTCTTCTTTATCTTTTTCTTTTCTTCCTCTTGGAGGGTGGATGGTGGATGAAAGTGGCCAGGGATGTGATTTAGCTCTTTTCCCCCTCCAATTATTTTTACAATCTAGTTGTCCAGAATGGGTCTTCTCCATAACATCGCTCAACAAAATATCCATATTTAAGAGCTGAAGAGAACTGAAATGTAAACTTACCCCCATTTATACGTACACAAATGTTCTGGATTCCTCCACAATTTTCTTCCTTGGAAGTACTGTATCTTGGAGGAGCTGAAATGGAAAGATTCTTTGTAAGTCATTTACACTCATGAAACAGTAAAGAGCAGATACAACAACTTGCTAAATCCAGTGTGAAAGAGCACCTTCCGACAACAACTTGCTAAATCCAGTTTGAAACAGCACCTTCCGACATATGTTAAAAAGTTGAGGCTTCTGCATGTGATCTTACCTTGGAAACTTCAAAAACTTTAAAAATTATATAGCTAATGTTTTACCAATTTTAAAAACAAAATTTGATTTCTTTTTGTAACCAGCATGCAAAAGAGCATGCAACTGAATACTGTTTCTTCACCCAAGAAATGATTCCATTACAATCTACATGACAAAATTAATTCTTCTCAGTATAAAGGGTATACCAACATTACTGTACAGTACTTTCTTTGCCCATTGGTGTACAGTCCAGATAAAGCAATGAGCTCAAAGACAAACTTGATTGACACCAACATCTTCCACAAATTGTATTTCAGCTTCTTGCATGTACCACAACATAATATCTATCTGGTTGGTAACTTGATATACCCCACTTTCACAACAGTATGGTGGGGTTTGCAAAATAGCTTTTTCAGTACAGTGATACAGCATGTACTATGAGCCATAACTTTGCCCACCAATTGCTAGGAAGAGACTAAGCTAAAAATTCACTCTGCTACGTAGGTATAAGGTGGTGGCATATTTTCTAGGAAGGAAGTAAGTGCCTTTCAGCCTTTGCCTATATTTTTTTACATGTTTTCAAAAGTACTCACATTTGTGCTTTCTTATCAAGACAGATACTCATCATCCCAAACAGTTTCAATTCTCCCATCTAGGTTACTTCTAGCCTTGCCCACAACTGTCTTTTGCTTTGTCCTTCTACAGACACAAACCTATAGTAGTTTATTGCTTAAGGCCATATCCTGGTGTGCACACAAGGGCCTAATTTGTATATATAGAACACTCTCTGTGCATACTGTGTGATATGAGCTACTCTGCATCTTTTGAACTTTGTAACTCTAATGTCAATCAGAGCAGTCACTAACTGAAGATTTTGCTTTCCATGCCGTGATGGTCCTTCTTAAAAATTCAACAAAAGACACCTCATCAGATCAAAGGCGGCATGGGGTATATCTGGTATCTGACCTCGTTACCTGATCCGTGCCTTCAAGCGATCTTTTCTATCATTGTGCTCACACTGCGTAAAATTCAATTAACACATACTTGACTAGCCTGCTGGCTTAAACCTATTACGTAACTTGTTTGTGTATTTTGGTAGATCAGGTACTGTCAATCAATTACTCAAATGTGAAAGCTGACTATATCAGGTGTCCATGTAGTGTGCATTATTTCCTCCCTGAGGCGATAAGATGTAATCAGGCAGAGAAGGAGGATATTACAAAGTATTAAATAAGGACAGTTTCATCATGCCCCCAAGTAAAAGTCACACTTGGGTTGATGAGTACAGTATCTGTCTTTAAAAATTTTCTGTTTGTCCTTTGTTGACATATGACTACAAATACACTTTGCCTCTCACCCAAAATACAATGTTTGTTGTGTGTGTGATGCAACATAAATAAGGTATAACATCCATTTGTATTAGCTGATGACCTTCAGGTACTGTACAGTCAATTTTGTATGGACATGTTTTCATTAAAATTAGGTCATTATAACCACCAAACTTTTCAGAATATACAGAAAAGACACACAGACCTTGGATTTTGTTATGAAAAAAAAAAAAAAGTGTCACTTTTTCCACTCATTTGTACTGAAAAGTCAGTATGGCTTATGACCAACATAGGTCTGCAATACCTGATGTGCCATGGTACCTCTTATTCAAATCCAAATTCCAAGGAACAAAAACATGTTATACCTCCTTTCATAAGATATGTTTACAAGATTTTCAGTTTATTCAGAATATGACAGCACATGACCTCAGCTTACCATTGGCCTCCAGCAGTAGCAACAGGTTCCTTGCAAATACTGAATATCTTGTATACTGTACTGACACACAAAGGGTGACAAATATTCAAGTTTACTCTTTCCAGATAAATGAGGTTCAGTGACCACAGATACTGTAACCTTTAGTCACCAGGGGCAAGCACAGGTTCTACTTACTCTCGCCCACCAACATGCAATTTCTGATCTGTATTGACCTCAAAATATGAAATATTCTAAAGAGGGGGCAAGCTAGCTGTATTAAAATGCATAAAGGCATTAGTAATTTTTAATCTCCTCAAGGGCCATAAACTTTTCTGTGGTGGGGCTCCCTGGCAGTTCCTCAGCAAGATATGTGGTATAAATTAGGTATTTTGAGATATATTTTTCCTGAGCTTCCAAAGTTGATCTCTGGTGACTTTTAAACAACCTCTGACTTTTCAAAACACAAGCATTCATATCATTTTTCTATTCAACTGAATACAGCATCGTACTGATGGTGTGCTTCTAATCCTGAAATACATGTATCATGTTATAGTTTTGAAGTTTTGACCTGAAAAGGACCTCACTGGAAACAACAGGTTAATTTTAATTAATATGCAGCCCCACAATATTACCAAGTATGAAAAGCAGCCATGCTTCTATCATCCATACATGTATGGGCTAGGGTTTGCATCTCACAGACAAATGCACACAGGATCTTCATCACATGACTGCATTAGGCGCCATGTCAAAAGTTTTTGTACCGGCCGCCTCATAGCCACCGCGATAATGCCGCGGCCACATCGGCGTGGCCGACCCAAGGCCGATGTAATTTGTGAACAAAAGACTGTCCTACCAACGTGTGTAAGAATCCTCCTGCAGACTGCTTACCGTTATATTCATAAGCAAACAACAGTCTTCTCTGATAATAATTCGCGGCCGCTTGGCGGTGGATGTGACTAGTATACAAAGGAGAAAATATCGAATAAACAAGTAAAAATAGCCTGCAGAAAGTTCGCGAGAAAATTTTGTGGTGAACAGTTTACACGTTTTGTTCAGTTCTGTAATCGGTCGATCAGATAACAGGCTAAGCGTGGAATTCGGACGCAGAACTTGCTTCCGAATATGTTAAAACGACTCGCAAATAAGCTCGTACAAAAAATGCCTGCAAATATATGGAATACATCCATGCATCAAAAATTATTGCTATTGCAATATTTTTCGTGAAACTATAGGATACTTAAGAATTCAAAAATAAAGATAAAACTTCTTGAGAAAAAAATGTGAAACATAAATTGCCTTGTATTGTTTCCTTTCTTCTTTTTACTGTTCCGATACATTTTCTTTATTTATGGCATTCGTTTTTACACTGAACTGGTTTAAATTTCCTTGAGAGAGCGCATCAAATTTGCAATCAAAAGCCGGGATTCAAGTGCATGTGTAGGTCCGTAATTGAATGTAAACTCCCATATGTTAGGCTACACACAAGCTCTGTAGAAAAGGTTGACGTACATATGTAAAGGGCATTGGGTGTGGCACAGGGAAGTGCACCCGGAAGTGCACTGTTTTCGCTCGCTGCTTATACTGTTAAAATTGAAGTTGTCAGTATATTCTGCATTAATTACAGAGGGTGCTTTTACACAAAAAACATGCATGTTAATTCGTATGGTATAAACTGTGGTATAAAATTTGGTTGTTTTCATTACCCACTAGCTCATAGCAACATACTTAGAAGAATTTAGGATAATTCAGTGCACGTTTTCTTGTGTTTTAATGGAGAAAATAAATATGGAGAAAAATGAATTAGTAACCAAGCGAGTGTGGCCACAAACATGCGTCGTACTGCCAGGTAGCACTACTTTGATAGTTTGAGCTCTGTGCATTTGTAGTCCTGCTTGTACAGTGGTTAGCTTACTGTCATTAATATTACAGAAAGAAATGCAGTATAGCCTACATCACCTTCGAAAATTTTGCAAAAAAAAAAAAGACGAAAAAGAAAAAAAGGAAAAAAAGAAAAACGAAACAGGTAAAGCATCGATTAAGATGAAAGATGTTCAAACACAAGAAACAGTATTAGAGAAACCACAAAAGGTACAATAGGTAACCAATATTCGCAGTTTCTCAACTCTGAAACTTGCGTTTGGGTTTTTAAGACCTTGCCTAGTTTATAGTGGTGGGAGTTCCTGCGGTTGGATCGAGGAGTGTTTCTTTTCAATTTCCAATTACTGACCTTTACTTCAAAGTATAGGCTACTTGGTATGAGGTGTCTATGGTTTCGGATTGATTAACTTTAACACTGTCAATACCAAAAGATACTAACACTAGTTACGTGCCAGGCGTCTGTAAATGAAACACTGTGTTACAATAGCAGGGGCTAATTGCAAAAGAAACTTTTTTTAAGTTTCGCTTCACTTTTCCCCGTTACTTCAAGCATCACATGTAGGCCGTTATCTCTGGCTGATCGCATATCTTTCGCGTTCGAATATCATCGAAACTTGACGTTGGGTTGATTTAGGTTTTACTGCAGCATACAACGTAACATCAATCGTACTGAGGTATGTTAGGCAGGCCTTACAATAGTGTATTGCAACACACACAGAGCGGTTCGTTATGAGCGGTATTATACCTGCCCGTGTCAATGAAATGTCCGGCGTTACATTGGTGGCCGCGATTGATTTCTGTGTCAAGTCTTGCTAGATTTGTATTATGCTCCAGTGAGCAGTCACAATAGCCGCTCAAGTGCTGTGTGCTCATTAACTTTCCAGCAAGGCAAGAGGTGGATTATGCACGCTATTGTCAAGTTTTTGCCCTTAGCAACGAGCAGCCGCCGTCTAGCCGCTGCAGCGACCGCCAGCCGTGGCGGCCGATAATTTGACATGGTGCCTTAATTGGCTCCCATTTTCGCTGACATAAAAAAATCCAACACCTTGTAAACTGTACCTACAGGAATGTTGACTGAAGTACTGTATGATGTGTCTTCTCCAGAAAAAACCAATTAACAGTTAGGTGCAGACTTGGTAATTTATGACAATTCTGTAAAAGAAATGAAAGCCAATGTTCAAAAGCCTTTCAATTTTGAGTCAAAATCCAAGATTTGTTACTCTCACTTTATATCAACTATAGATGATGGAAGTAACTCCTTATACTCTGAAAACGAGAAATAATTACTACTGAAGTTAAAGAAGAATCATTAATTCCAACTTATCAAAAGATACTTGCAAGTTTTCCTTGATGAGGATTTTACTTTACAGTATAGCATAATGTCAAAATTAATTTGTCAACAGGCACAAATCGTACATACTTCATGTACACAGTTTCTAATTGTTAATACATGTACATGCAGTATTAACAGTACCAATTGCACAGCAAAAGCTACAGTATTATTTAGGATTCTACCACCTTTAGCTATCCGTTATTGAGAATCCTGCATTCTGATTGGTTAAACACTGACCTGTTATTCCACAACACACGGTCAGTAATCGTAAAATCTGATAAAAATGAAGTTTTTTTTACAGATGTTTGGTGGTAGAATAGGAATAAACCACATTTGTTGGACTACGTGTATTATTGTCTCATAACCCTTACAAAAAAAGGTGTGTCAACCTGTGTCTGCAACCACGCGTGATCACGCGTGAAAAACAAAAGAATTCACATGTTTTCATGGGTGAAAACCTGCTTATTTGGAAAACCCTGGACACCGGGTAGACACAGGTTGACACACCTTTCCCTGCCTTTAATTTCAAGCCACAGGTTGAGTGTGTTCCAACTTGAGTATGGGCAGGCGATCATATCTGAGCAGGGGATCAATTTGTAAGTGGGAACGCACTCTTTCCCCGGATCAGATCTCGAGAGCTTGATCGCCCCTTCGGGGAGGATCAGACTTGGTGCAGGCGATCAAAAAAACAAGTGGGAACACAACGGGGGATCAAGGTGACCAGAGATCAAAGCAAACTAACTACTTGCTTCCGGAGCGCAATTTTGTTATTCATATCCCCCGCCACACAAATTTGTGTAAACAAACAAGACCTGAGACACAATTTCAATGACGCAACTTTCTGTTTCTTGAACCGCAGAAGGCGATCAGATGTTGGGCAGGGGATCAAATGGGAACGCTCTTGCGTGGGGGGTTCAGGTAGGAACACGGCCATTTTGTTTCAGAATTCTTTGTTAACATTGGTTTTAATTACCACAGACTTTACATGTAAAACCTGTGAAAACCCATGGCAAACCTGCGTCAAACCTGTGGCAAAGTGTGACAACTGGCCAGCCTGTGTCATTATATTGCCAAGGGAAAATACAGGTTTTCATGCAAAAACCTGTGATTACCTGTGGCAAAACATGTAAAAACCTGAGGATTTGGAACAAACTGCCACACATTCTTTGGTAAGGGAAACCTTCTCGACTCCATAGCAAAATAACAGACTCGGCTTCACCTCGTCCGTTATTTTGCCATTTGGAGTCTCAACAGTTTATTCACCAATAATAGTCCGCCAAATGCGATTTATTCCTTAATTACAGTATAAGCTAATGCAGTTTAATTGCTTGTAAAGCAACAATACTGACATGTGTAAAATACAAGTACTATACACATGTGCATGTACAGTACATACAGATATGAGTTATTTTTGCATATTTGCCAGAAAATGGCAAATTTTCTTCCCAAATGCTGCCATCCACCCTGTATGCCTGTGTACAGTAGTAACACCATACTGAGTTTAATCTACAGCCATTGTTATATTTATAACACCATATGATTGGGTCAAGCAGAAAGTCAGCTGACAAATTTTAATATTATTAAATGGCTTTGCTACCGGGACGACATCCTCCTACTGTACAATGGCACACATGAGGAACTCTCAAACCTAGCGGCATCTTTGAACGAAGCAGACGAACATTTCAAGTTCACAGTGGAAGCTTCTAAAACGGAAGTGACATATCTCGATATTCAAATATTCAAAGGCAAGCGTTTTCGCGCAAGTGGCCTCCTTGACCAAGCCAACTGAAACCTATCAATATCTAGATCGCAACTCTGCACATCCCCTAGCCACCTTCAAAGGCTTTATTAAAGGCGAAGTACTTAGATACGCTCATCTGTGCAATAACGAAAGTGACTTCCTGGAGAAATGTAACTCCTTCACGCATATAAAATTGCTCTTAAGAAATTACTCAAGAGAGGAAATCAACAGCGCCACCAACGGTGTGGCTCACACTGACCGAAACAGCCTCCTGACTGAGAAAACAAAAGCAAAAGTGCCCCCACTGGTTTTTAAACTTGTTTACACCCCGCAAATAAAAACGCCTCATATTAAACGTGCCTTAACTAAAAGCTGGCACCTTATCAGTCAGAACCCACAATTACCCAAATTGTTCCCCCAACAACCTATAATTGCCTATACCAAAGGTCAAAAAATCTGAAAGATTTCCTTGTTTACGAGTTCTGGGGACAGCAAAGAATTAGATTCAGACAATATTTTACTTGATGCTCTATTAGAAGCAATTACGAATATTTAACCCAATGCCACGAATGACGGCTTACTACTGATGAAGTTGCAGCCATATAAAATATGAGCAAGACAATAGAAACCGGTCTAGTTTGGTCATAAGAACCAGCCTTCCAAATATTCACATACGGCAATTTAAAAAGCCTATTAGCCTTTCACATGATATCACCAATGATGATTTCGGGCTCTTCCTAAAAAATGTGCTAAGTTCACCAACTGAGTGTAACGTCAGATAGTGGCACCGCCTACCCTTATTTTACTAGGTAACGATGTAGCACGATATCAATCATGGAGCACACACATACATAGACACAAGGTGGGGGATTGAGGCTTAGTTTCTGCCACTGGGGAAAATTCAGGCAAAATATTCTGGGGCAAAATACTGTATGTACCAGTATAACTTTCTCAGTCACAATTTTCAGCTGCGAGCTATGAGACTCCATTCCCAACATCCCACCCCTCCCCCTTAGCAATTTTTACACATTATCTGCTGGTTTGTAAAATATGGAATCTTTACTGCAATACCTGGCCAGAAATAAATTCTATAATTTTCCCAGTATTTAATGTTATGCATATAATTTTGGGCCACACTCATCAAAAGAATATGTGTTCAATTAATTAAGGGGGACTGTAGCATCACCCTAAATTTGTTTTCAGGATATAATCTCATTTATAAATACCATTGGAGACAGCACTATGATTATTTGCATAAGTTCAAGTCGAACAACAGCATTATACTCTGATTGGTCAATGATGACTTTATAATGCTGCAGAGCATAAAGTAGCATGCTAGCTGTACCAAAGGTCACACACTTACTGTACTGCATGTAAATCAGATACAGTATTGTGTGGATGTAGCCTTAGCAATTTAATTTTAATTATTAAACTCAGGACAGACATTTGAAGTTTTGTGATTTATAGGTGCACTTTTATAGACAGGTGCTTTTCTCATACATTGGATGACAGACGAAAAGAAAAGTTAGTAGGGATTACAGTATTGTTTCTATCTGGGCAGAATCTGCTGGTCTGTTAAGCATAGAACATCAGCATTAAGATACAGTAACAGTTAACACTTTAAGACAATGTTTCCTGCTGGTCCAAATTAGTCCAAAACCACACCTACTGTACAGTACTATACTGTACTGTATATAACACTCAATAATTTTAATTCTTATTCTGCATTGTACTTCAAGCTCCATTACAAGATAAGGGCAAATGGTCCAGTGCATTCTGTGACCTTGAAAGGCTTGAAGTAAGCTGGATCGACTTGGATTTGCAAGCTTTAACCATTAATAGGGTGCTTTTACACTAGATCTGGATCTGATCTCACGATGTTATCAGTACATCAAATTACATGTAAGGCTTGATCCTGGTGCATTTACACTTGTCTTGTACTCTGATCCTCCTCCTTGCTTCAGCGGAAGTGGCCTCCAAATGAATTACGAAATAGGAACACACGCTTCACCGTTGATCTCAGGTAACTGTTGATCCAAGAGCATTTACACTACAAGTTTTGATCCCCTGTGCGGAGTCTGATCCTCCCCTCTTACTAAGATCGAAATCGGTGATCAGATCCAGATCTAATCTGCAGTCTACAAATTTGATCTCGAGCAATGGATCTGACCCTGCGTACGTAGGTGATCAGATCCGGATCTAGAGTAAAAGCACCCGTAGCCACTGGATTTTAAAGTGATACTACCTGATCAAGAACAGGGGAATACATAAGGTCTAATGCTTTTCTTTATTTGTCGATACACTAACTACAGTATGCTAATAATGGATGAAGCTGTTCATGTAGTAACTGAAAATGGTAGTGGGAATGGCAAAATTTGGAGAAAAGGTACAAAAACAATCAAAATCTGTAGGCTTTTTTGAAACAAACCGTGTCATTACAACTGGCTTAAACCACGCCTATCAGAACACTTTATGAATATTCAAGGAGTTGTGCAGATGTATGTACCGAAGAACTCTACATTAAGTGGGCCTGTATTGCCAGGGTTATTCACGATTTGCTGGGAAAAGTGTGATTTTGAAGGTTGTATTACTGCACAATACACTTGCATTTTTGAAGCAAAAGTACGTAGATTTTACCCCCATATAACACTATTCAAGAAGACAGTTGCATACTGACGCTGGTAACGATAACCAGATAGACCCGTACACTTGTGTTCTTCCCCGCATCCCAAGTTTTTGTCCTCGGGCGGTACATGCAGGTGCATAATCAAATATTCTACGTAAAATGTTCAACGATACACTAACTGACGAAAAATGTGTCCCGAGTGTACATGCCGAATACAAGCAAGGGGAACTAATCTAACGGCGTGAAAATCCAAAATGCTTACCGGTGCATGCCGCTTTCAGCCCCGATACTAAATCCTCCAAAAATTTCCTCCTCTCGGCAGATATCTGAAGCTAAGATATCAGTTTGCAAACAAACAGTTATCTCTCCTATCTATAATTACTTACCCTTCAGTGAACAGAGATTTAAGGCGAATCCAAGGGCTAATTGGCAATTCAATTTTCTCTGTGAGCAATGTTTTTCCCTCGGTCAATTTCGAATGTTGTGTGGATAGTTTCTCCAAGAGTTCCCAACATCATTTGTGTTGGTACAATCACAAATTCCTGGTTTAAACAAGGCAACTGCCCGTGTGTATACATTTCACATGGAAAAGGTAACAGGGAAAGTTTGACCTTGAGACGGAGGGAAAACATCTCAGAAGTCACACTCCAAGCTGATACCGTTGACCATCGAGGATTTGAATGATTCAAGAATTGTTTAGTGTTATTCCTCGGAGGTAGTACTCCCATATTTTATCAATGGGCAGTCTCGTGGGTTAATAAGACTTAAAAATGCTACTATTTTCTTTAAGCCTATCTTTAGAATCATACGAAAAACACGTAAAAAGGTACATAGTAAGGCTAGCTATAGCGTGGATATCATGTGTGATTGTTCCCTGGCATAAACATTGACACCTTCCGTTGTGCTGCCTTTTGCTTATTCATATATCAGAACACTCGGATTGTTTTGTTCAGCCAGGAGTGGAATTGAATAAAGATTGCAGTGCAAGCATTATCGATCTTCATAGTTTTTGTGGTTATTCTTTAACAATTCAAACAATATTTGGAAGAAATACTTAGGTGAGGGCTCTTTATTTATCTTTATTATTCGGATGGACTGCTTAAACATTATTCCAACACTTCGGACAAGGCTGTTATGCAATTCCCTTTTCTTAAACAGGTAATGTCCCTTTAATATGTCATTCATCACATAACCTATATTGTTTGCTTCAAAAAAGATCAAATAACCTATCAATTTGGGAGAAGGACCAATAAGCTAGACTGATTTTAATATCTTCTGTGCAGTATACAATATATTTTCTTGTAATTTCAGACTTTAGCTACCCACACTTTTTTAAACACTGGGTGATCAAAGCAAGCAACTATTTCCATACCAATTACAAAGCAAGCTTTCACTTTTATGATAAATTTCCCGATTTCACTAAGTGAGGAAGGCTTGCGCATCCATGCAAATAGCTATATGTCCAGCAAATCATTGAAGAACAGACTATCTTCCAAAAATCTGAAATCAGATGTAATTAGATTGCTACTACAGCTTACAGTATATAGCCATGCAACAGTTAGACACAGGTCAATCTGTAAAGTACTGTATATAGTAAAGGTGAAAAATTAATTCAGGCTTAATTCCACTGGACTACCACTATGTTTGGGTGTAAGAAGAACTGTTAGACAAAACTCAGTCCATAGTTATGCAATACTAATAATAGAATTTATGCAAACCATATACAGTACTGCATATCACTGATTATGCAATTAACATATAAATGAATCATCATACAGAAAAAAAATCCCAGTTCAATTTATTTTGCCAGAAATGATCATGCTGACCTTTGTAGCTGATTGCAAAGGGTAATTATACATTATACCTGCAAATACAGCATTAGTGATTCCTGCAGGGCTTGACATACACATAATTGACAGCTCTTAAAGCCATTATGCCCAAGCTTAGTTGTTGTTTGACAGTTTGACATGGTGAATGCCCCCTCTTCCTCCCCCCAACCCCTTCTAAAAAAAGAGATTTCAAGGTTTAAGTAAATGCTCTTTCCCAGACATTCAAATTTCTGATTTAGCTTTTGTTAAAATGAATCTATTTTGCAGATTCTTCACATGCCAAACTACATGTACAGTAGTCAACAGTTGTTATATCAATATTCAATAAGAATAAGTTGGTGCCCAGTCAAGCATGGGTCAATTTGGACCAGAATTGATGTTTGATGGCAGGTTAACCTTAAAGAGCAGATCTTGTCATCACAGACAGCCCAGTTCTCCCAACTATGCAACTTGTAGCTCCTCCCATAACTGTATAAAACTCCTCGTGCAGACACAAACCTATACTGTATGTTATTACTTTAAGGCCATGTCCTGGTGGGGATACAAGGCTATCATGTGTAATCCAAGCACACTCTCTGCATTGTGTGGAATGTGAGCTACAGTGCACCTTTCGCATTTTCCATTACGTGTTCTGTCCCGTTACGGTGTTTTAAAGGTTTCACCCAGGCAAATGAAGTTCTGCCCAGGTGTCACATGACCAAATTGTACCATAGTTATCTCAGGACTGCTTTTACAGTTGAGTTGGCTTACTGCTCACACTGTGGAAGCCCTGGATTTTTAACACTTGACTGAAGTTAGCAAACTTATCTTCTCACTCACAGATGCAAGAACTAACTTCCTTGCATGCTTTTGTATTCACATTCCCAGTTGGTCTTTGTCAGGAAGTTACCATGGCTACCCCCTAGTCATATTTCATTTCCAAGATTACTGTCCAGCTAGTTGTGGTCAAATTGTTTAAAAAATTACCAGATCAAACACGAGCACATGAATATCTCAGACCTGCCATTGACAGTTTTGAACCACTAACCTTTGCATTATCGATCATACGATATACCCTTTCTACACAAACCCATCCATGAGAAAGGTTGGCATTTCCTGCAGCCTTAAAACTATAAATGTAAATGGAAAACGGAAATTAATTGAAACTTTTGAAGGATATGTTCCACTTACTTGTACGAAAGCAGTTATTTCAACTTTCAATTTAGTGTTTGTACCTGCTGAACTTGATCATTGTTGTTCTTTACTTTTTTTGCCTTCTTCACAATGAATTAATAAACTTTTATCTAGGCTCCATGCACACAGCCTTTTATGAACACACGCTTTCCATGAATACAGCAAACATCAGTACGGCCACACCTCTCCTATGACCAATCAACAATCAGATAAACTGCACGCGGCCATTATACCCACAAACATTTGCACACATCACTGTACTACTGTACCATATACTGTGTGCACTTTATACTGTAAACTGCACTGTTGCACTATTAACCTGCACAATAGTTTTCCCAGGCACTCCAAGTTGTTCTTTTGACAGTAAGAGAAACCAGCTCATCACTAATACAGTACATGGAAGTACCGGCCGGCATGCATATCCATGCACACACAACGTTAACATAACCGTGACTCACATTCTTGCAACTGACTTTGAGAGAAACACATATTCTTATCATACAGTATATCTATAAACAGGATCTATGCTTGTGGTATTTTGTAGATAGGAAGCTGGAAGTATATAAAATGAAAACTGTGAAACAAGTAGGAACGGGATACTTAAAAGTTGAAAACAAACCAGCAGCATATACTGTATAGTGTGTACACAGCATGCCAACTGATAAACACATGGGTGAAGTACTTAACTTCATTTAAGTTTTACATTTCCACACATTGAGGGATGTACTGTAGTACATACAGTACTACTATTTAGAACTTAATGCCTGCTTTACAACTAACCACTAGTCCAAAGGTACAGTAAAAGGGTATCATTGATACTTCTTTCATGGAATTATGGTTTTATTTTTGTAAAAGGGAACTATTGCATTTGTCAAACTTTTTATTGAATCTATCCTCTTTTACATACGATCGGGTTCCGTTCAATGAAATAGAGGTAACTGGGAAAATATTTCTCCCCCGTGAGCACTAATTAACAAGTAATTAACCTTTCTGTAACAACTGACGAATTTATTCACCCAATTAATTATGCGTGCAAAATCACACCTTCATCACCCTTCATTTGAAATCCACCAATCAAATCATTTGTATCACGTTTCGTCAGACACTATCAAACGCCTTCTACAGCATGTACAAATGTTTATAAAATACTAACAAACTATGCTAGTACTATACTATGTCTATACTGAACCAGGGAGTTGCTATTTGACACCCTGATTGAACTACAGTAGTATACTAGGGGGTCTTATCACCACCCTGGCATGCTATACACGTGCAAAGTTGAATCATTAAACTGCCATTCGAAGTGTTAGCCCTTGGGCTAATTTGCTTTCGAAACAGCAGGATGCAAAGGAGATTTTTGGCGCTTTAGCAACTGCTACCACCATTTAGGCCTAGTAGAAAATGAAAATTTTACGAACCTGTGGTGCCACTCGACTAAAACATTATGTACAAGTCTTTTGCGGACTTCAAGACTTTCAAAGCTTCCTAAAATACTACAGTCCTATCTCCCTGCTGTAACGACTAATAACCCATACTGTGTGAGACGTCAACTGTATGATGAACCGCTGCAGGCACTTCATATTTGCTAGGTGAGTTGCAATATACAGTATCCCACAGCACATCACAGGGTGAAACGGAAACTGTGGTGGTCAGTCTATTGTGACCATAGGGTCATGGGAAGTGCGGTAAGCAAGGTCAGCACATATTGCCTAATGAGTGCAAATATGACCCGACATAACTGCTCTTCCTAAATGAATATGCAGCAGTATGAATGTTACATGTGGGCAAGGCTTATCATTTGATAATGAGCCGAAGCATGAGAAAATTATTGCTTCTCTCCATCCATACTTCTTGAGATTTGTGTTGATCTGCTGCAAGTTTTTTGTTATTCTTGTTTAGAAAGGGGGAAAAGACTGCAAAGGATTACATCAATTGCTGTTACTTTGTGATATTTTTTCAAACATAATATTTCCCTTTAATAAGTAAACAATCTTCATTCTATGAATATGTTGTAATAAACAAATACATTTTCAATTGTTTGCATTCACCATACATATGAACTGAGAAGAATCACTTTAATATGGAAGACCTTAACTGAACTTTGTCTACAGTATATAGCTTGCTATTTTCCTAGACCCAATGTTTATTAATATAAACAGCAGTTTACAGTCATTTTATCCCTGAAATCACCATGAAACCTTTGAAATAAGCTGTACAATTACTGTACATTCAGTTATACACTCCAGTAACTCTTTCCTTCTCCTGTCATTGTTGTTGTAGCACTTGCAGGGAGTTGTCAAATAATACACATTCTGTGCACTAATGTTAAACTCCTACATTTGCACCCTATTTGAAGTCTGGTACACAGTCTCCCCTCTGGCAAATTCAAGAAATAAAAATGTAATGCTTCAGTTTTTAGAAGCTTCCTCTATTCCATATGGGTCCTCATTTTGACCCTCATTTTTTTCATGGGGAGTCCAAGAAAAAAATATCTAGCTACATCTTACAAAACTTATACCCTGGTATGATAAATATCCAGAATACCAAAGGGATTATAAAGACACTGCATTTGTGGCAATCACATTCACACGGCAGAAACAGGTCATTTGGAATGGTAGGAGTCAGACAGGCCAGCCATATCCAGACTTCTGGTAAAAGGGTTGAGGGAGGGGAAGGGACCAGGGGAAGGGGTCGGTTTGGAAGGAAAAGAGGAATTGGTTTTCTAAATGGAAAAAGGGTCACTTGGAGGAGGTTGGGGGAGGGGGGATTTAATTTATTGCCATACATGTTATATGTGTGTTAAAGGGAAAGAACAGTCGCTAAAATTTTTCTGTTTTGGAATTGGCTCAATTTTACAAATTCCTTCTTCTTTTCTAGTGCTGACACCAGTTAGAATACATGCAAAGTACTTGCAAACAGTTAACAAATGCTTGCAATAATGGTAAATGCTGAAAATTTTGCAGAACTAATTGTAGCAACTAGCGGGATTGCGAGTGAAATATGTTTTGCGTAACTAGCTGAAGTGGGATTGTGAGTGTAACATCAACTAGCCATTCACAACTCGCGACACGGTTAATACAAATTTTCTGTGTATTCTCTCATGTAGTCAAGTCAATGGAAGTCCCCATCGAGTTTGTGTTATGATCACGAGCACTACTTGTGTCTTGGTATCTTCTCATACCGTCTTGTGGTTTGTGCCTGGGGCAGTTTATTTCTTTGAGACATTACAAATTTTACAATCTGTAACTTTTAGTAACAGTTTGTCTCTTGTGTAAAATAAACAATTGGTTGAATAGGGTGTTCTTGAGATGTCACATTTGTACTTCCATAGTAATGACATCTAAAACTCATGGTTAGGTTATACCCTACTCACTGTACGGGTAATACGTAGAAACCACTCTCCTTGCTACAGGGCCAACAATTATAACTGAAGGTCTGACATCTCTAGGAACACACTGGCATGAAAGTTTTCTCAAATAATGCTACCTTTGCATCATTAAGCATTCTGACATCTATAAATTAAGTTTAAAACTGCAAAAAGATAATAATGGCCTATTCACTCACATTTCAGAATCAACAACAGCATTAATCTAAGCTAGTTAATTAAGAGACAAGCAGGGACAACAATTTTGTATGCAATTAATTACACTGTTGCAGCTGCACCCAAACATTTCCCACTTCTGCAGGCAATATTTAATGTGCCAAACTGTACAACTCTATTATAATATATACAACTTCTCAAGATGAACAATGTGATCATTTGTCTGATACATGTGACAATTAACTGTAAGAATAATAAAACTAAGTATAAGTTGATACTATATCCAAAAACTTTACTTGTCAAAGGCTGATAATCACAGCAGCACAGCTAGGACAAGCAAACAATTTGTAAAAGCACCCCACTTGATTGATAATTAATAGCAATTGGAGGCCTAATGCACAGTGTATGTACTTACTTCATGTGGCTGCATGGAAAGACCTCTCCAGTTAACTGGGAACTGTTAACCTTTTTACAACACATATCATGCACCACATGTATATACATCCAGGCACTGCAACTAGGAACAGCAACCAAGGCTGATCACACCCAGTACTTACCTCCTGACTTAACCAATCAGCAGTCTCTGTCAGGAAAACCACCCATAGCAACAAAGGGAAAGCATAGCAGCATATACAAGACCAATCACTGAGTGTTGCAATAGCTTGTTTTCATTGTACTGCATAAACTGCTAAAAATAGTGACTCACACAATACACAGTCACACTCACAGATGCATTGCATTGTTCAGAAAATATATGTCACATACTGCACCCAAAGTACCCTTACATAATTAACACACATGAAAAAGTTGTGCAGTACCTTGGAACAATTACACTTTAACTATCAAACACAAACTCCAAGCACAGCTTGACTTTCCATTTCAATTTTATTCTTTGTACTGCAAGGCAACAGTGAATCCATGCATATGGGTGGAGTTGGCTTAGTGTTTGAGTGTACTGCCTTGCATACTAGAGGTCCCCAGATCAAATCCCGGTGGAACCACTTGGAATATTTCTGGGGACTAAAATCTACTTGTTCACCATAGCTTTTCACAGTGATGTTGAGGGGGTATGAATTGGTGAATTTTAATTGGATTTTAATTGGGTATCTGATTGTCTGTTTCAGGAAGTTTTCCAAGTCAGGAAGTTGTTCATGTTGAGCAGTGGTGCAGAGCAAGGAACCTCCACCCCTCTGGAAAGGTGGCTAAAGACTAGGAATACACTTACACTGGATGGATGGGAACATCCAAGGAGTAGGATTGGGAGCAATTAGTACATGCCTGCCTCATTAACCTCTAAGCACTAGTCGAATACAGAAGGTGCATCTCGCTGGTGTTCATCCATGCTCGCTCTGGTATAGGGTCCTTGATTGTCCAATTGACTTTCTGAATCTCAAACATTAAATTTAACTAGTTTCTGCTTCTAATTAGAGTCCTGAAGCTTTGAGTCAAATATCCTTAAGCTTAGGACAAAATAATCAGTTTTTTTAAGTCACAATTAAGAAAAGCTCACTTGATTAATTTTTATTTCTCATTTTGAAGTCCTGTTCACTCTCATTAGAACCTGCACTAATGTGTTTGACCTTTTTAACCAGTGAATCATATCTCAATTAGCATTCTCTGTTATAAATCCCATCAAATAACCATGAACTGCAATCTTCCTGAAAACCAACTAAACATTGGAAATTCATACTTAGCAAAAACAAAAATTAATCACACAAAGATAGTTCAAATTTCAGTTGAACTCAGGTTAATCTCTGTACATATAGGTTTTTCTGAAGCCATTTGAATCCCAGATAAGCATTGAAAATCCCATTCATGCCCCCTACCCCATCAGAAACTTAGGCAAAAATCCTGTTGCATTTAACCTAGTTGTATGTTCAACCCAATTGAGAGCTGTGAACCCAGATCAACCCATCACTGCAGTTGGTTCTGGAAATTAGGTACAAACCTGTAAGTCCAGTTGAACCCACCTTAAGTGGTCAAGTAGGCTAAAATTTGAACCAGCCTCTCGGTAGTGGCACCATCCAATACGGTTCAAATGAATCCAAGATTCATGTAGTTTAAGGACAGATGTATGAATAAATTCTTGTACTGCTGGGTTACCAACCTTTTCCCATACAGATACCCCATGTTATAATGAAAATATTAGAAACTTTAACAAACAACCATATATTTGAACCATTACTTTACAGCCTATATCCTGGAGTGGATGAGGTTGTGAAACTCTCTGACATCTTTAAGTTGCAAAAGGTTCATGCATGACCAGAACTTGTGTTCCCTCAATCATTCTGACCATTACCATTCATTTTCATTATATTTGTAGTTTTCTCCTATATGCTGTCATCTCCCTCCCCCCTCCCCCCATACTTGACTCTCAGTGCTAAAGCTGTACAGAATTGTGTTGAAAAGAGTGCTAGTATTTTTATTCTAATCTGCAGTATACTACTTGGACAAATTTAGCTTCACCCTAGCTAAAGTTGTAGCCTGTTTGTATACTTAGCCTTTGTTGAGATAAAATGCGTATTTTGTGCCTCACAATAGCATGCCTGTTACAGTATTACAGCTAGGAATGTACAGAATTGCACATGCATGCCTAAACATGCATATACTATGCATGAGCATCACACACACCTACAGTACCAATGAAACCAATCAAAAACTTGTATATTATTACTGCTGCTTATTTGTATATCCATATTAAGTAATGTTAACTGGGCAATTCAGCTTTTGCTATTTGTATACAGTCATAGTTACAAATAGCGTGAACTTCCACTGCTAGTTCACTTCCTAGGAGTACAACATTGCAACCTCGATTGTGGAGACAAAATGGCATTGACCTATAATATCTTCACTGTGCACCAGACAATAACGTCTAGCTGTGACAGTGTACAATCTCCATATAAGGAAATACACTGTAACAAGCGGTTTCTTAGGCAACAATATATGTATACATGACATCTACCGGGACAAACTTGAAAGTATGTCAGGGGTTGGCATATCTCAGTGTAGTCATAGGCTGGATAATGAAACTTATTCAATCCACAGACAGCAATTACTTACTGCAATGTGTGATAACCCTTCTTGGCAAGCATAACTAAATTCTGAATTTAAACACAAGAACACAGATGCCCATGGGAAATACTGTACAGAAATATGAATCTTTAATACTATACGCAATCCTCTTATTTCTTGGATGCATTGAAAAAGGCCACAAAAACATCAATTTTTTGGTTGTACGTAATGTAATGAAAAGATAATTGGTGTGGGAATTGAACTGAAGGGAGAGGACTCATGGCCACAATAGTCCCATGTAGCTGTTAAAAGTAAATGTTGAAACAATAACTGTGGCTTACATAGTGCAATGAGGCAGTCCTTCACATTGGTCAACAAACAGAAGCACATGCACCGCAAAACTATACTTTTGCGAACATTTGTGCTATTTTAGCAGCGTGTTCGAGTGATAAAGTGACATTGGGCCCTCGAGTTCATATCGAGATATGTCTGAATGCCAGAGTGTTTGTGCAAAATTTTTTGCATATCCAAAATCTCATTTGGTGGGCATACATGGGGCACTGCCTACATTTGGGCCCCCCCCCCCACTTGGCCCAATGACACTGAGGTCTTCAATAGTTGACAAATCATTGGGAATATGATGAATTTATGGAGAGGGTCACCTTTGTGCCCCAATGTTGGTTCCACCACAGAAAGAGTGCAATGTTCATGTTACATCTATGATATACTGTACCTCAATTCCATTGCAACTGAATTTCAGCTTTTAATACAAATAAAATTTTATATTTTCAGTAACATGCAGTGCTGAAAATACATAATGCAGGGTAAAACCCCTGTATAAATAACAAACATTCTCAGTGTGCACTGAATTCTATCTCTGTACTTTTTGCATACAATATTCACTTTTTCTACTGTTTTCCAGTTCTGTCAAAAGAAAAAAAGCATTGGAGAGTTTCATCAGTTTTCTTATTAGTCTGAATTTTCATAAAAACCTGGAAGACTTACATCCCTAACACTAAACTATAGCTGCACATGCCGCATGTATAGTACTGTGTATCATAACTATGTGTGCAGAATTTGTAGGCAAAGGTAAACTCAAATGCATTTGACTCTTGTTAACATTAAATTTAGGATAATTACCATATTTTGTATTTTTATTCTTAACACTTTCAAAACCTGAATTCAATGGGCTGGCTAAAATACTGTGCACTTGACAAAAATCCTTGAAATGCAGGGATTTGTGGGAAAGGCGAGCACGGTGTTCTAGACCGAAGATTCACTTTACCAAAAATCCTGCTAAGTCTGAACTAAATCGCAAGCTAAACATAATCCTAGCCCAGACCTGAATCCTACCCTCTACTTATTGTCTTCCTAATCCAGAACCTTATCCCTTATCTAACCCAAATCCTAATCCTAATCCTACATATCTAACCAGAAGTGCATTTTTGGTCCAGCAATTCATTGGTCTAGTCAACCTACGATACAGTGAACCTTCCATCTACTGGCTATCCCCAGTCAAGGAATAATATGCTACTGTAGGACTGCCATCCTACAGCCTATTCAATTCTACTGTGCTAAAATGCATACAAAATGTTATTGACGGTACAGTACAGGCTCATCTGGCTGCACTAAAGGATGGTAGAACCACTTCTGAGTTGTAATTACCAACAGGCACAAGAGCAATAGGTACTCAAGTGCACAGAACTGTAAAATAGTTATTCATAATTACTACTGTACTTCCCACAATGAAATTGTTACATACAGTAATCCTGGCTGCTGGTTAATCTTAATAAATGTTCACAATACGCTGTGGTATGGCCAATTGGATAAAGGAGGTGACATTTGAAGTGATGACACTTGGCAACCAGGAGGTTATGGGTTCGATATATCCCGGCTAGGTCAACGAAAGGTGGGTTTTTCATCCCAGAAAACTTTGGGTTCTTAAATGTCGGCCCGCAGGCCAAATCCGGCCTGTGAGGCGATCCAATCCGGCCCGTGAGCAAATTGAGGTCAAAAACAAAATATGAGGTTTCTTTCTGAGATATATTTTGATGTTGTACAGAAGAATCATTTTTGTTACTTCAAATGAAGTAATGCATAACTAAAATGTATTGAAAACTCTGTTTTCTGCACACTTCGTGTGCACCTGTCATTAGCAGTTACTTCAATTTTACTTCATAAAGGACAACTTCAGTGCAGTGACTGTTAACCAGTAACATGGCCAGGGATACCCCACCTACCATATCTCGGTAAAATTGACAATAATTAGAAAATAGGAGGCCTATGGTTTATGTGAATCGGTGAAGCTCTATTGCTTTTGAATAATTACTGTGCTTTCGGATAAAAAGAAACTGACCAATAGGCAAATTGGAAAATCAAAGTAGAGGTAGACCTGTAGTATTAAGATGACCTGCATGTCTCTCTATTTGCTTGTTCTTTTCATTTCTCCTACCCAAAAATGTCCAAAACTACCAAATTTGCATTTGCTCGATCCACACTCTTTTCCATTTAAGTTCAATCTAGAAGTTAACATAAGATCGACTAACGTATCCACACACCCATTGAATGACCAAAACAATGGGTGCTTTTTCCGACATAGGAAGAATAGATCAGTTAGGGTTAGGTAAGGGGAAAAGCTACTTAGACCAAGTTGCACAGGCTTGCGATTTTTGAGGAACGTATGCCTCTTTTTTAGAAGAAAATATATAGGCCTGAAACATTGCCTCTTATTTGCCTTACGTGCTTTTCTAAATCACGAGATCTCGAATGAACGAATATTTAGATAAATCTTACAAGGCTTATAAAATTTGCAAAAGCCATTTCCAACAATGTAGGAGATATTTTAGCAACTACATTCTTGGCACGCTATGTACCAACCAATGGTGCTGCTCCAAGTGTCATGATTATTAGTCCTACCAAAACATTCGTTTTCAAGTTGAGTGTTCACCACCGAATCTGACGTGAGTTTATTATCTGCTCTGCATAGCCCAGGATTTTGGCAGAAAATAATGGTCAAATTGTCGTACTTTTGATCATGTTTAGTGTGCTCCAATTTAATTGAGAGAAATGTAGGTATGTTTAAGCCACGCAATGCTTCGCTAATATATGTGAGCTTCTGGGGTTCCACAGGAGCTTTGCCCTGGGCCCTATCAATAGGGGTCCTTTGAAACAGGCTTCTAGACACCACGCTGTTTGGTGGGAGGCTTTGCCTTCTCGTTGCATCATTTATAGTCATTTGAAAATGGGACTTCCCCCTCTCTGACAAACTTACTTGCATGTTTGTGGCCCGCGAAATTTTCTTGATGAAAAATGTGGCCTGCCAAAGAAAATAATTAAGAACCCCTGCTCTATGGTCTCCCATCTGAACTGGCTTTTCAAATTCAAAAGAAACCAAATTTGACGTAAATTGTTAAGTTGGTTAGCCACCCGACGTGAAGTTGTAACTCATGACCCATGTAGGCTGTTTCCACATTTGTGGTCGCTTAGCATCGTAAAACCACTGCCCTTCAAGGCCTCAAAAAGTTTTTTGGCTGTTTAAACAAAATTTATAGTCAATGGAAATTATAGACAATCCTACACAGCAGCTCTTAAAAGTTTGTTAATTTATCAATACGGTATTAGCAAAGGAGTTATCAGTACTGTAAAAGGCAAAGTTACAAAAGCTTTTTTTAAATCTTACAACAAACATTGCCTTTTGTCCTTTGTGCCAGTTTTGGCTAGGAAAGCATTTTGCAGATTTTGGAGGTGCGGTAAGATTAAATCAGCTATTGCATCATACTGTAGTTGGAGGAAGTACAAAGGGGAAATAAACAGCTTTGTTACAACTTCTAGTAAGTTTATTTTTGGCTTCTGCTGATAATGCAAAATATGACAAAGCTACTATGCAGGTCATAATTTGGGGCTTTCCAAAGTACAGTAGTACCCTTCTCAATGTAAGTATTTTTACAAAACAGTCCTTTTTAGCAATGTTTTGGTTGCAAAGCAAACATTGTTCCCTCCCCAATCTATACAGTGTAATATAGACCTCTTTAGGGTCACTCAGTAATACTGTACAGTACATGGAGTACCCAAGTCCATTGAGATCTGATGGAAGGAATACTGCTTGTAATTTCACTCTTCAATTTTCTTCACACCAGTTGTATGTATAGACTTGATTCACGGCAGCCTCTTATGGCAGGTTAATAGCACCTAGAGTGCATAAAATGCATACCTGATGTGTTCCCAAGTTATAACTTACTGTACAGCAATGCAAAAGAGTTTATTCCTTTATATCAATTATATAACACTAGACCCATACATCTCCTTCAATGTTATTTTTTTTATTTCCTGAGTGGGAGAAGTATGAAGTATTTGTAGCTTTGGGACTTTGAAATTATATCTTAAGAAAGACTTAATTAAGCTAGGAAAAAGCCAGCTTGTAATTTAAATGGCACCCCTACCCCTAGAAACACCCCTTTTTTATAAATCATGTCCATACAGCACAAAGAATTTTCCATGGTCACTGATGTAGACACAAATGAGTCGAGCTATGTAAGGTTTATTTTTGATCTAAAGACAGCCACGCTACACAGTTTTCGGCAAAGGAAAGGGGGCTACCCCTCCTTACAACCTTCCTCTGACCACCAAATTTGGACTCCCTGATTGAAGTCTTGGTTGTTTTGAAATCAGGTTAGCACACTCTTCATCACATATTGCAGAACTGTGATACCACATGAGAAAGTCACAAGATTGAAAAGGTTCCCTGACAAGATCACAGGTTTATTAGACCAGAGATCTACCTGACTAAAATCTCCTTCGGGTTGAGGATAGGATTAGGATTGATTAGATGCAGAGTTAGGGGATCATGGCCACTATCCGTCCGGTTGTTCCATTCCACTGTAAAATAGGGGGTTGCAATCTTTACTTCCACATTTTTACGGTAACTGATGAGTCATTCTCGAAATAGTTCTTCTTAGACAATTTACAAATTAAGCTGTATAATATACAACCAAGAAAATTTTGAGAACAACTCTCTTAATATCAGTTATTTGTTTTAGCAAAAAGAATGAAAACTTCAATATTCCTAATATCGGACTGTACTAGTCTGCCGGACGGATAGTGGCCATGATCCGAATTAGGTTTAGGATTATAGGGCTAGAGTTTGAATCTTTGGTCTAGTAAAACTTCCATATAGTAAAGCCTGTCCATTACCAAGAAGGTGTTTAAGAGAAGTTATGACCAAATCTGTCAGAGGATGTGTGCTTGAAAATGATTCAAATATTTTCAGGCATCAAAATTTGATTGACAGGTCTCTTTGTTCCTATATTGTTAAATCTCTGCTGACTAGACCCTCTTAATTATGATCTGTTTCTTTCTTATCCCAGTCATTCTAAGACAGCTAGAGGACATTGTTTACACATGCCTGAGGTGAGGCAGGGCACGATTTTAACAGTCATCCGGTTGCCCGAGAACAACCAAAGTATATGAGGGACAACCAAACAGTACAGTGTCCATTGGACAAGCACAGTCCATGCAAAAAGACAACAAACGGTTGGCAGGCTTACTGCCAAATTTCTTTTTGGGCAACTACATTTTCTTTTGGACAATCAAACTTGCAGACAGGTTGTCCGATTGACGACTATAATATTTCCTTAAAGTTGAGGCTTGTGAAGTTTATTTCCACCAATGGCCAAGCTTTAATCAAGATTTCAAGTGAAACGACTGTCAACAAACATTCACAAAATATGCTTCCTTTTTGTGTACCCATGGTTTTTCATACATCACCTGCTTGAAACATTGTTCAGGACTATACATTTCTCTCAATTTTGGCAAATTTCTCATTCAGTAAGAAACTTGTTGTAAAGAAATTCTTTTCTACAGTTAATTGAAATGCCATTTACTGTGACAAATAACACCGAAATGTTAAACTTTCACATTTTGTATGATGGCTGGCAACAAAAATTAACTAGTTATAGAGTTTCACGTAAGGAGTGGTTCATATTATTGTAATTTTGACAATGCATCACTGATACCAGTTGAACTTGGAATTGAGATAAGATATTTTAGGAGAAAGGCAACATTACTACCAGAAACAAATGTTGCTTCAAAGAGTCAAGAGAATGTTGGAACTCCTTCTTAACACCTCCCTGCCATTACCAACTGTGACAGAACACTAGATGACAAATATGAGACTAAAGATTTGCTGCTTCATACAGATCAGAAAGCACAGACAATTGTAAGCACATCAATTTTAAAAGGAGGAATTGTACAAGCCACTTCTTATCCCAAAACAGATATAACAACAGCAGCTTAAAGGAACCAAAAATGGCAGTCATAGTAGGAGCTCCTGGATGTTTTGCTCATTTCTGACTTCACAAGGTCTTGCTAATTTTCAGAAAAAAAAAAAAAAAAAAAATACCACAGCTTTGCAGTAAAGTGAACTGCACAATGCAGCTAGCAAAGAACACATACTGTAGGTGTTACAACCTTTCACATCCCATTTTTCTAGTGTTTTCTGGTGAGGAAAAGGTGTGTCAAACAGAAAGTTTCATGATTTAAAAATTTACTCTACATGTCCACAGCAGCCTACAATACATAGAGACATGTAGTCAATAGAATTTGTCCAGTAAAAAACAAATGTATGTTAACACTAGGTTTCATCAGATTACACAGATGTGACTACATAGTCTAAAACTACCATGTAACTAGTACTAGAAAGCCAAAAGGCTTAGTGATTCCTTGCCATGTGATATATTGTAACAAGCACAGGTCGCCTATATGACAAGCATAAGATCCCACACAGTTATCCTACTGTACTTGAGATATCATGTTAATAATTCAAAACC
>WURT03127905.1:0-11583 GCA_009936505.3 Holothuria glaberrima | reverse complement strand
ATGTGCTCATGGGGTAAGTCTTGATTTTTTGATACTCTGTCGTAACACTATTATATGTGGCCAATAAAACCAAAAACTTAATATAAGAAATTTAGATGAGCATGCAGCAACGTAATCATATCATTCATTCAACTTTGCGGCCATTTACAATGTTAAAAAACAAATAAGACAAAAAAATGCAAGAATTACTGTTAAAAGTTTTTAAGACAGGCCGTTTACTGTAGCACTAGGAGAAGACCTTGAGTACATAAAGCTTGATGAACTGCAGAGACACACGTGTAGGCTAGGTTTTTAGTGTCATATGTACTACATGTTAGGCAATGGCAAAAGTGACAAGACCCTCTGGAAAAAGTTGCCCGGTAGAGAGAGACCTTTCACCGAAGCTTGCGAAAATATTTCAGATTGTTATTCGAGACTCTTTTGCACATACGAGGTCCATGTTTTGACCATAATTTTGACCACCAACATTATTTCGATCAATTATGACGATCAATCCTGTTTTTGAGTAACTGGCATACAATAAATAGTGCAGACTGTCATGAACAAGCCTGTAACGTACATGTGCTAAACAACCATAAATTTCCGGACTAAAATCTCTTTCAGAAGTCGAAATTCTTGGACCCTTTGTGTTTGCAAAAACTGAAGAATTTACTGAGAAATCAGCAAAATTATATTCTTTGTATGCGGAGGGCAAAGATAGCCATGCACAGAAGGGCACTGAGGCAGTTTTGGCCGCCGGAGAAGGTTAAGTTTTAAGCAGCTATCGCAGCCATCGGCAAGGGCGCGATAGCCAATGCAGGCTGTTGGTGCCTTAAGTTATTTGGAGCCCAGGGACTGCGTGAGTTGGTAACCGTAAGAAAAGCTCCCGCTTTATTTTTCTTTTTTCTTTCTTTTGAGGAGCGCAGTCTTATTGCTCACCTGCAGGAATTAAGGAGTTTGACTGCATGCTTATAGTTTTTTAGGAGCGTGATGAAGTGCTCTTGCTGGGCTAATTTAAGGAGCGCGAAGGAGCGCGATCGCGCCGGCACTCCTAAAAAATGAAGCCCTGAAGATGATTAAGTACAGATGTAAAACAGATATTTAATTATGATGTAAATTTAAGTAATATTTACCCAGAAATTATGCAACCTGAGGGCATACTATATTTACTCATACAATACACATTACCATACACAGCACATGCATCACAATAGGCCTGCTCATTATTACACTATAGGTCTAGATTGACTACTTGCAAATTTTAACTATTAAAATCATGCACAGCTCTGAAATAATCGGACACTGAAAAATTATGGTCGGGGGGAGGGGGGTACTAATTTGTTACAAATTTTCCAGCCACTGAAAACAGTTTTTTTCATTGACCACAGTGCTGCAGATGAAAAATTTTAATGGGGGGCTCGAGTTGGACAGAGTAAATACTGTACTTATAGAAATCTTCATCACTATTTCAGTTCTTTTACTTTTGTATCTGTCCCCATTTTTTTTTACCTTGTTGAAACCATGCGGCTTCCTCTTTGTTTCCAACCTGACCGTATAATGGACTGGTCTTGCTCTGTGTCTGTTTCCATGGCAATGCTGCTCTCAGTAACTTCACTTCTTTCATGATTTCCAGCAGAAAGGAAAAGGAATATTTCTAGTACTTTTTCAGCTATGGGAGCCAACTTAGGGTATAGGGCAACAATGACCTGAAAGCAACCAAAACTGTTAAATGTTAACAACGTCCAACAATTTGATAAACTTTATTTAACCACCTTGTCCACAATAATTCCCATATAACAACAGAATCTTTGTACAGTTTTCCTTTCAGCATAAATTACCAACAAAACATTACAGGCAATTGCTTTACAAATCATCAGACATTATTTCCTTACTGTAGGTTGGTCGGGGTGGGGGAGGGAGAGATGAGGTATAATGAAATTTTATTATCCTTACAGGGCATTGGAAAATTTTCATAATAACAGAACAGGCTAACCAGCAATCACAGGGCAGAAGTGGTTTCTTACAAAGATAGGTAATTACATAAAGGGGAGCCCAGTCACCAGTTTTCATTCTCATTGTACAAAAACACCAGCAAAGCAGATGAGGCAGGGATCTGGACCTCTCATTTCTCACAACTCTAACTAAAGCTAAACCTGACTACATAACCCCCCTTCCCCACCACCCCACCCCACACACTAAAGAAAAGACGCATTCTTGACATTGCTAATGTATGACTCATACAACCTTTGACACCAGATTACTTAATTCCAATGTACACCACTATGGGTAATTAGACCCACATAGTTTGTATGACTTCTGTATTTAAACCAAATGATTCATGTATCCCCTTAAAAAGTCTCTGCTTCCTGTTTTTACCATCCTCGATATACCATAAACAAATCATACCAATGTTTAAAGAACAAAATTAATACTGACCTGACTTAGCTCATTCTTGGACAGTGAGTTTACCCTGACCTTTGTCCAGCAATGGTCAAGCACTGCTGAATGTGCAGACTGATGCCTGTACAGACCACTCTGATGTGAATACAGTCTGGGACAAAGAAGAATTGACATGATTCAGAACAAAATACCTCACTTCAACAAAGATTTGGTCAAAAAAACATCACACTTAAGTAAGTGGTCTTATAAACAAAATGCTGAGCTACCAACCCCTATATCTGATATAATCACCAAATTTCTATCATTACCTCTGTGTTGCAAAGATTTGGAATCCTGGAGCGGCTGTGATGATATCACCATGGCCAGGAACAGAAAGGGTTCCAGATTCTAGCAATGGTAGTAACACGGAGATGACATCCATAGGAGCATAATCTAAGTCCTCCAATAAGATCCATCTACCCTCTTGAACAGCCTAAATGTGAAACAAGGAAATCACAGAGGGGGCAATTTTAAACTTCTGCAGCTTAATTGTTGGCATTAAATGGAGAAGATGAGTGGACAGCCAGACAAAATGGGTAACTGACGGACCCACATAACACAATATTATTTTCATTAACATGACAAAGTATGTGGGCAACCCTCTTTAAAGGGTAAACATTATCCCTGGTCAGGAATGGCCTGTCCCATCAACAGCATGTCTAGGCAGCTACAGTTTATACAATGTACTCAATGAAAAATTATCTCAATGGTCCATCTTTCACACTTTTGTGAAAAGGGGAAATTGAGACAAAATATCTTTCATAAGGATGCAACACAATAAACTCAGGGGATGAATGGCCACCATTGTTTTCAGGGCATGAATATGAGATAGCCTTATGGCCTAATATCTTTCTCTAATAGGACACACTTTGACAGTGAACCAAACACCATACTTGCACCTTTGAAGGTACATTTTATACACTTATCTGTTGTGCTATTGGCAAAATATGAACTCAATCCTTGCATCACAAATCCAAAGACTTAACCAATTGTATACCACATTCTCCAATAGATGTAGTTCTCATTTACCTGGTTAAAATTTTCCTGGATTCCAGTATAATTTATCAGAAAATGTTCTAACATTCCCTAATATATTTAGAATTTTGTGAGTGCAATGTTGTTTTGGTTGCAAAATTATGAATTTGACCTAATGTATACAGAGGTAAACAGGAAGTTCCAAAATGCTTTATTAGAGAACATAAGATATGGACTACACCTTTGTGCCAACCTTCCAGAAAACACACTTGTTTAATAGTGACATTAAGATACACTATTTAAGTTCAAAGCCACTTGATAACCAGAATATAGACAACACATTAAAAAATTTATCCATAAAAGCACATTAAATATGACATTACATAGACAGAACTCAGTTTACTTACCTGGGTCAATGGTCCAGCCTGCCACACAAATTCACCCGGGATTTCTGTGCATCTGTATGTGCCCACTAATGTCTGAGGCAAGAAATATTTAGCAAAATAAGACAACATACACAAATTTGATCAGCATTGATGAAGGATGATTTAAGAGTAAAATTCTTGAACAGTGCATGATAAGAAATTGAACATACTTTCGACTAACATTTTGACTGTGACACAAACCATTACTGTACAGCAGCTGTTTCCTCATCTCAACAATGTTAAGAACTCCCACATATCTTAATTTTCAATCAATGACTGCACTTTGATTGAAAACAATCCAAAATATACACTTGAACATATGCCACTCTGACTGGTCAATGATGATTTGTGCAAATCAGAGAAAATGTGATAAAGTACATCCTACACTGCATAGCAGGCAGCAATTATACTAAAATTATACAAAAATTATACACAGTCATGTATTCAGCAGAAAATGGCCTTGAGCAATTATACTCAGTGTAGGCTACTGCAGCTTTTTCTGGAGGGTGGCACTGACTCTTTAAACTGAAGCATAGCCTAGAAGTAAGCTTGCTTGGGAGAATTTTAATGTCCTGGAAAAGGAAATTGAAAGTATTTTTATTTTAATACATTTTAATGTGGATTTAATTTGAGGCAATAGGATTAATTTAAATAATTCCTCATCTAGCCTACTTTCAACAATCAAAGATTCTGTTTTACAAATACACATATTACTGATGATTAAACCCATTGTTGATCTGTCAGCTATGTTCTCATACAATCTTGGTACACTGGCCATTATTTTGCCATTTTTTTTTAACAGAAGGACATTACAACTTGACTAGACTGCTGCAACTAACTACTTCTTTGTTTGAGGTTTGCATGCAATGAAACATTACAACACTCCTTGAATTCTTGTTATCACTATTTGACTCTCAACAAGATAATGCAATCTATGTCTAATGTATATGTCATTTTCAAGAAGATCCATCACTCTCCCAAACAAAAAGCAGCCTGCCCACCTTGCTATCTGTTTGGTCCCCAAGTTGGACCTTAATTAAGTCACAAGCATTCTGTCTGCCAGTCTGGTGGGCTAAGTGTTCCACATAGGCTGTCTTTCCACTGCCAACTGGTCCTTCCAGCAGTACTGGGGACCCTGAAACTACTGCCAGGGCTAAACTCTGAATACTGACTTTGGAAGAAGGTACTGTGACAATCTGATGCAAGGGAGGAGCAGACTGCTGGTAATAAAAGAAAGAAAGAATGACACAGGACTTAATTTAACTGCTACATGTATCTTCTCTTCAAGTCAAAGGTGAATTTTCCTCTGTACAATTTGATGTAAAGCTGCATTGAAAAAATGTGGGGTAATTAAATACAATGAAGTAAGTGACCCTTGAGATAAGGTGGGTGGGGACAGCAGCTGTATTCTACAGGCTCATTTCCTTTATTTAAAAATAGAAATATCTACCTGATAAGATGGTAAATACTGTCTTCTCAGCTAATAGAAAATAAACATGCAAAAATTTTCTTTCCATTTGCTAAGAAAGGCAGCTTAACACATGAAAATGATATAGAGTACACAAATAAATGAAATCAACAGATTGACTGATTTAGTTAGTTGTCACAACTAAAATATCAAAATAATTTCTGAAAACTTCACTTTGTTACAAGACTGACATTATCAAAGACTTTCAAGTAACACACAAACAAAATTGTGTTGTTTTGTTCTGTAAACTCTATTATGCAAAACATAAATGCCAGGACACGCAGATATACAAACACAATGTAATGACACTGGTTATGCACCAAGATCACAACCTGAGGTTTTTTGTTTTTTTTTTCACATCTCTTTCAAATTCAGGACTATTTTTTCCTTTTAAGCAATACAACTGTTTTACCATCATACAAACCTGTTGCTCTCCTTGGATCTTTTGTAGTAATACTCCACAAACTGAGACAACGCTAGGTGACAAGTCTTGGCTGAAGATGGTCATCTTGCCTCTAGACTGGTTTTGACTTGATAAAGTCACACATGTTTTTGTTTCATCTGTTGTGACTTCACCAACCTGTTCCAAATGCATCCTGCACAAACAACAAAAGAAAAACAAAATTACCCATAAACATCTAGGATTTGCCTTTAACACACTCTCATTTTGTACCGAATGCTACTGCACAGGAAATGACACCAAGAGCACTATACCTACAAGAGGTCACTTTAATCTAGACTTTGTTGTTTTGCTGTCCTGGTAATTTTTTTCTCACCAAGTCTTCACTTCTCCTACACAATAGGTTCAGGGCTTGGTTTAATAGTTTTCTGGTTCCCACTAATGACCCAAATTGCAATAAACAACCAAAAGTAATGTTTTTGTTTCACAAGGGAAGAAAACACATGGCGCTCAGGGCAACTTTAAGATTCCATTCAGACAACTAATTTTTTTCTGACAACCAAATAGGGCAAACAGGTTGTCCCATGGACATCCATAGCCATCTTGTTAAAATGTAGGCCTGAAGTATACAGTTCTCTCTTTTCAATGTACAAATCCCAACTCACTACTAATTTTAAGAGAACCTTCCCTACTGTATCTTTGTTTTTTTGTATTTGACCTTCAAGAAAAGTTAGAGATGATGGCTAACCTTCCATAAATATTTCTACACATGGTAATGTTGAGCTTATTTTACTTTTTACCATTTTTGACTTGAAGTAGCTCCAAATGCATAAGGTGCATTAACTATTTCATGTTACTCTCTCTGTGCTACGAACAAAATGGTAAACAATATTTCAATATCCACAACACTGATTAAGGGCTGTTCAACTATCAAAGGTGTGTATTAGATGAAAAGTAACGAAATATCAAAAGTTACAATTTTCCACATGAACTGACCTGAAAGTTAGTTCTGAAACTTCTTCTTCAGTGAAATATTTTGAGAGAAACATTCGCTTTTCATTTTCTCCAAGTTGGTGCTGCAAGGCTAGAGTTTGACATGCATACCTGTGGATAAGATGCATCTATACATGGTTAGAGTTACCCAGCAACTGAAATGAACTAAAACATTGCAATTTTCAAAAGTCTTCCATTTTGCCTCTTTTCTTTAGGTAACATTTTCCCTAAAAAAATTGTGTTTGGGGTCTATCTGTTTTAAGCAGAATGGAATAGTGGTTGAATCATTTGGCAGTATGAACCAATGTTTGTAGGTTTTATTTCCAGCTTGATTATAATTTGAGCAAATTATTTCGATCTAAATAGCCTCTCTTCATCCAGGTTTTACATAGGAGCCTGTACGATAACTTATCATCAGGCATGGCCTTACAATAGCTGCATACAGTATTGGATAACTGTCCCTAGAACAGGTTTAAGGTCCATGAGTACTTATTTTAGCACTTTTGGCTATAATACCAATATTATACTTAGATATCCACACTGCAGAAATGCAAATTATGTAATTTACCCTTGAAACAGCTAAGCAAAGAACAGCGAAGTAGAGAATGTGTCGAAAACCCTCCAAAACAATGACATTAACACACTCTAGCTAATTTTAAGTCAAAGGGTGTTCAAAGTTTGTGTGTGAAGTACAGTTTTTACATAAATTCAGGGCAACAGAGAACATGAAATTTTAAAGGAGTACATGTAAAAAATAGTTACTGGTTCTAAGTTTAAAACTGTGATCATTTGAACTTACGTACCATTTTACAAGTTTCTTTTCGTGTGAAAGGTACTTGATAAAATTATTCCAATCAAATGATCCTGAGGCTAACTTTCGATTATACTGGAAAAGTTTCAAGGTGGCTTTTATAATTTCTTCATCTGATATTACTTTGTCTTTCTTGGTTTTCTGTAAATAAAAGCCAAAAAATATGTTAACGGTTCATCAAAATAAGAATTAACTATGAAGTATTTTCCTGAATTCTTCAGACCAATGCTAAACTATTTTTGTATACTTTTTCTCCAAGAACCACTCACATCTTGATAGCCACATCAAGATATCATCTTCACTCATTTTCTTGTCAAGTTATTAAAAATTACTCTTATATTTGAAACTGAAACCACTAGAATTAACTTAAAATAGGGTTGACTTAGGTAGTCAAATCCCTTGTTTATAGCTCTACTGGGCATCATCTCAACTTAAGGATACTAAGAAACATAACTGGAATTACACCAAGTGAATCTGGAGATATGATATTCAAATTTCTAATAGTAAGTGAGTAACTGGCAAGGCAGATTAAGAACTAGCCTGTGGGAGGCACACGAATAGGAATAACTTTAGCTGAAACCATTCACTTTGTTTTCTTCAGCATTTTATTTAATAGTCATTCTTGCATACATGGTATGCAATCTTCAAAACTTTATCCACATGAAAGGGCAAAATTTACATTTCTTCCCTAGCCTCTGTAAGAGCTACCGTAAGGATTGTTTAAGAATAAGTTCAAAAATATTTTCATCATACCCGTTTTTTTCTTGGAGGGTCATCTTGACTTGCTGTGAGTGGTTGCAGTGGTGATGTAGACAGATAAGTCACCAACGAAGATCTGTGATAAAACAAATGTTGTAGGTGATTTATATACGGCACATTCAGAACCATGGTCAGTTTATAGTCACTGTATGTAACAGTAGAGAAAACTGATAAAAATTATGTTGTGATCAATCCAAATACAATAAGCCAAGAAATGTACACAAAATAACACAATTCTCAAACTAATGTTAATCACAGTTTTACTTTTTATCTAATGTCCGCAGAACACACAATTATCCATATCTGTGTGTCATGTATAGCATTGCATTACATACATACACCAGATCACCCCTTCTTAAAGTGCTATATACCATTCTGCATTGTACTGCAATAACTTCATCCCAAGTGATCGCCCCATTTAATACTGACCTAAGACCTACCTGTAGGTTCACAAATGGCAGCCCACAGGTCATTTGCAGCCCACTATATGTACAAAAATGGCCCACAGAAGGTACAGCAACTGCTAATTTGTTATTGGTGATTTCCACATATGGTACAGGTTCTTGCTGTCACAACTATTGGAAAGTATACACTACTGGTACAAATGACCCTCAGTTTTCACAAATACATCATCAAAACTACAGATGAATTATTGAAGACTCTAAGAAACACCTTGCATGAATCAAATGTCAATATTTTACTTGGTTTTCCCAAGCAGTCATGTTTCTCATGTACTTATCTAAATATTCTCTAAACAACAAGGATCAATGACAGCCTTCTCTACGGCAAAACAACATCTCAAATAAAATGTTGCTGTGGTTTCTGCAGGTCATTTTTGTAAAAGACAGATATTTATCCCAATTATGACTTTTCCTAGAGGGTAAGCAAAAGTCTCAGTTGGTGACTACTCTTTGATTGACATCAGAGTTACAAAATTCAAAAGATGCAGAACAGCTCATATTACACAGCATGCCCAGAGATTGTTCTGATTACACATTAGGGCCTTTTGTGCTCACCAGGATATCGCCTTAAGCAATAAACTAAGTGTTTGTGTCTGCATAAGGAGAAGCTAAAGACAGTTATAGGTAGGGCTAGGACTAACTTAGTTTGGAAAATTGGAACTGTCTGGGATGATGAGTATATGTCTTAAAGGTCTCCCAGGTAGTTAATACTTCAGACGCCACAAAGCTATCATGTATAATTTACTGCTAAATATAGTGAGCATTGAGCACCAACTTACTGTACGACTGCATTCGTACAGCAACTACCAGCAACATGAAGTGTAATCTACCTTTCAATTCCATATTTTCCGGTAAGTAGATGCTTTCCAGCAGCCACATAAAGTTTGTCTTGTTGTCTGTTTGATTCAAGTTTCCCAGAGATTTTTGCTACAGCTCTTTGGATCAGTTCCAGTAGTAATGGGGAGAATGCAATGGCCAAAAATTCTGTAAGTTCAGGTTCAAGAAGATGAACACTCAGGTGATCAAGGAGACCGTGCCTGTCTTGAGGAGACAGAACCTGGAAACAAGAGAAAAATATCAAACTTTACTGGATATTTCTTTTTTTGGTTTGGTAGGTGTGTGTGTGTGTGTATGTGTTTTTTTTTTTATTTTTTATTAAGGGGGCTGCTGCATAGCCTTAAACATAGAAATATTATCTACACATCACTTCACAATTGGTGACCACACTTTTACAGACAACTTCAAACAATCGCTTCACTCTAATTGATCAATACTGAATTGTGTCATAAGTGGATTACCTCTTTATACCATGCAGAAAGCTCATTCACAGTCGAGTGTAGATATGGACATGAGCAATTCAACTACAGTGCATAGTGCTTTACTCTAGCTTTGACAGAGCAAAGGTGCACTGAACAGGTGTTTTTATTTTTAATTTATCAACTAGTGGAGAAGGGAGGCTAGACATAAACTTAGTCGGGAAAATTTCTTACTACTGTATCTGGAGTAATATTTGTTGCCCTTTTAGTGAACTGTACAAAGAGTTACAGTACACAGTAGTCAAGTTCAATACACTTTCCCCTTTGAAACTTAATGATAAAATGTTATCTGGGAATAACTGCAATGGGATATGAACTGACTAAATAAATGGAATAAACTATCTTATACTATAGACCTGTCATACTGTACAGTATTTACTCCAGCACTGCTTCTGTGTATACAGTACATACAGGGAATCAAATGTATTCATAAAAAGAATTTTACCAAAATTTTTCAGTTATTTGAATTTTCAAATACAGAGTCCGTATCAATAATACAGTGGGCAAACTACCCAAGGCAGTCATATCTTACATTGTAAGACATACACTTTGTACATAACAGACCTGAAAAAATATTAAAATGTGAGTAATGAAAACAGCACTTTGTAATCCAGTCTGCAGTCTGTATTGAATACATAAATGGGAAGCCAGAAGGAGGTCATACTGTAAAACTTTTGAAAATTATATTCATGTACAGCAATGGCCCTCATACCACAATGTTTTATGCAAATTTTCAAGAAGCACTGTACTGTATTTCCGAGGAAAAAATAATTTTACTTGTAGTTGATCCATATTCAAATTTATGAGCATGCCTCGTTTCAATTTGTCCGCATGTCAAACAAAATTATACAACAATTTACAGTAAACTGTTACTACATTTGTTCAAAATGAAGGCAGCTGGGCTTTGAAAATTGATATTGCAAAGTTCAGAGAAAGTTATTCTGAGAATTCTGATTTCAAATGACATTTATGGACTTTTACATTTATGTTATCTTTTACATAACCCTATTAACAGATATAATTTCCTTACTTGTTTTTCAATAAACTGTCCAAGGGATTTTCTCAAAGAGGGATGCCTCTTTATAGCAGAATTCAAAGCAGCAGCGATGTCCCAGCAGTCTTCCTCCATTATGTAATATTTTCAATCAAGATTGCTGTAAGAAACAAATGAAAAATATGTAGTTAAATGTGAACATGAAAAGAACCCTACATTGCATTTGAAGAATGAATACTTTTACCTCAAACATCAAATTTCCCATTCAAGGGCAAACTGAAATCAAATCTAGGCAGGCCTAACTCCCTTATGGTATGGAACATTTTGTAATAAAGTTGCTACACTACAGTAGGCCTATGAACTGCAACAAAGTACTGTACAAATATTGTCACATTTTGGGAGTTCCAAAAGGAATGTGATGTCATCATGAGACAAAATCTTTGGCAGAGCCATTCCTTTTGTAAAGTATGTACAGTTGGCCTACAGCCTAGAAGGGCAGATCTAAATTCCTAGTCCTCAGTAAAGGCCTGTGTATTCATTTGCAGAAAGCTCATATATATATA
>WURT03127894.1:0-11585 GCA_009936505.3 Holothuria glaberrima | reverse complement strand
TATTTTCCAGGTTATATTGCAATCATAATAGTAATTGTGACTGTTTTTTAACTGATTATTATTTTTTCCAATTTTTCGAAAACTGGACATTAGATTATGAAGAACATTTATCCTGCTGTACCTGTAAGCAATTTTTTTTTTTCATTTCTTATGGTGAAGTCCACAGAGAGTCCCATGGTCTCTGTCCACTGTATTTATCTTAACATTCCGTACTTTGAAAAAGGCTTAGAAAACAATTGCGAATTCTCCCATTTTTTATAGAAAATCTACAGTAACTGGTGTTCATCAAGTTTTCTTGGTAAAGGTAACGGGCTGAACTTACATTGTTCAACGATTGCCGCATCGATAACACACTTGGTTCTTTAGTTATCAGCCATTAATAGTTAAAGGCTTCGATTGACGGATAATCAACGATTTATAATAACCAAACAGTTGCCATCATCTGTCCTCTGTAGGCAAAAATCCAATTTTCTGGTAGGCCTACAAAGAATTAATTTATTGCTGACACTGTTCTCCTTTAACGTCGCTGATTTAAGTTCCAGTATGAATTAACGGCAGCCTGCTTGCATGATTTCGCTCGGTCAGGATGCGTTGCCGACACCATCAGGTCGCTCAGCCGTGGTCGGGACATGCTCGTCCGCAACGAATTTTCTTACCAATTGTAATGCTATGTATATTTGACATCAGATTTCAGGCGACATGAGCTTAGGATGACAAAATACTTTCAAATACTGTATTCAATGGCATTACCAACTCCGATATGTCGTCTTTGATGCATTTCCGTGTGAAAAATCTGCAACAACCATTACACAGCAGTTGGCAAGGGGGTTCATACTTTTTAGTCGGAAATGACTAATTATCACCAACCATCTGACCATTTCTGTCCACATACCACCCCCTTCCAACCAAAGATAACATGCATGAATTGGAAGTACGGCCTTTCCCAGCAACTTGAACTAACCATGCTAGTGGGGTAAACATAACTCCATTGGGCTATATTTTTCGAAAACAGTTTACTTAGATATTGACTTGACATTTGAAGGGTTTTCAAATGCATTTTCAGACAAAATTCTATGACAGCCTTGACAAAATTTGGGAGGCCTGTGCCCCCTGGGCCCTAATGGGCACAACGCCACTGGTCTCGCTGGCCACATGCATACGGCCCGCGGACCAGAGGTTCCCCACCCCTGTGTTAGAGGTTAAGTGAACGGGTGAATGATTGCTGTGAAGAACCACACTTTCTTGTGTACGCTAAGGTTACATGGCGAAAGTGAAAAAGTTCCCCGAGAGGAGACAGTCTTCCCCTACCAGAACAAGGCACCCACTTAGCACATCTGTAAATTTTATTTTTTCACACTGTCTCCGAACCAAGGTAGATCAAGTCGAACTTTAATCATACTACAGCACTGGAGGGGCTGTAACAGTATTTAATTATGCAATATTTCAACATTTACAAAAGTTCTTCTTTTGACATAAATTATATATTTTGTGCTCTTTGTGATGAAGAAAAAACAGGCTGGTATAGGCACCTAAAGTTATTGCTATGGTCTATGAAGATTGTTGAATCAATTTTATAGTAACTGTTCGTGTGCTTTACAAACATCCCGTAAAAAACTTGTAGAACCCAAGAATTACTTATCCTGACTTCATTGTAACTTCATTTTGAGAAAATGGCATTTTCTGCAATAGAAAGTCTTTCTTTTCTTTGTTTTTTGCACCTTTATCTTGTCAATATTGACCAAATTAAAGGTGCAATCAACTAAACGTCATGTTTTTCTGGTAGTGTAACTTTGACAAATATGAAATACATCAAAATCACAAAAATCCTATTTTTGCATAAAAATGGTCAAAATGGGCAAAAAATGACTTTAATTGTTTTTTATTACTTTCCTACATAATGACTGCAAGGCGATTTCAATCAATTCAAATTCAATAATGGCAGCTGGTGTTTAATAGTCTTTATAAAAACATCACATTTAAAAATGTTCTTTTTTGGCAAATTATCAACTTAGTACTTTTTTAAGGGAAAATTACGGAGTTTTATGGTCATTGAAGGTCAAAATTTTCACTTTATCACAAATGACTAAAATATATAAATGTACTGGTTGGCTTTTGAGTCGATACTGAACTATTCTTGTTCTCGTAAGAAAAGATTTCTAACATAGAAAATAATGCACGCCATCGTAACACTATTTTGAGATATCAGGCATTATTTGCTACAGAATGTCTTTATTTTCTTTGTTTTTTGTAACTTTATTTTGTCAATATTGACCATATTAGGGTTCAAATTGACTAAAATTTATACTTTTCTGATAGTTAATTATTTGGAAATATGAAATACACAAAAATCACGACAATCATAGTTTTGCCCAAAAATGGCCCAAAATGACCCCAAAAAATGATTTTCACACGTGCCAGCCCCCTAACTTTATTCGTCACTATATGTAGATTAGATATAGCATGGCTGACTGCTTGTACTAAAAAATACCCACATAACTTTTTTTAAGCCTTTTCAGGCCAATGGCTGGCCTACTATACGGTATAGGCATAACACTGGCATTAGTGTGCCAAGTCTTAGAAACCTGCTTCGTTGACTGGTCAAATCTGCTCACTTGCGGGTTGTTGCTTATATCATCTAGAAATAGAATCCAAAAAGTTCATAACGTCGGTTAAAAGGAAGCCACACTTTTGGTGGTCGGCTTCCCTAGAACACCTGAGGCAATCAAACATTAATTAGCTGTCAAGCTCCCTCCTCGTCCACTCCAAAGAGAAGCATGGAATGATCATTTAACGGCAGTCCTGGGAGCGTTACGGGCGTGAGGTTTAGGGACCAGGCTCTACAATAATCTCGTCCTTGACCAGTGGTTCCCAACCTTTTAAAGTTCCCCGGCCCATTTCGGAGAATAGAGCTGGGCAACGCCCTTCCCCATCTATCGCATAGTATTGCTTTGAATGAAACTACAATGCAAGATTCAAATTTAGCTTACTCGCTTTTGTAATGGCGAATCACAAAATTAGGGTCAAGGGACAGAGGAATGTTTTTGAATTTAACGATGCCGGTGCCTCCTCCCCCCCCCCCCGAATTTCGGAACGTTCTTCAAGGGGCCCATGGACAATGCCCCCAGTGTAGACCGGTGAGAAGCCCTCTCGTGATTACTTTACAATCAAATGCGCACTAAAGAGTTTAAAGAAATCACCCTATCATTTTGTATTTTATGCAATCAGTGGTGCCGCCAGAATCTAGTGAGTGGGAGGGGGACACCACAGATGACGTCGTAATGCTACCTTTGGATGTTTTTGGAACTGATCATAGATGGTTGGAAAATGTCCGTAGTTTAAAAAATTCTAATTTTTTAAAAGGATGAAAGTCGGAAGAGTATGTTTTCTGAGAGAAGGGTTTGTTGTCAACAAACTTTTTGAAGCCCCCTCCTTTTTGGCTACTTTACCGCCTTCTATTCAGGGAAAGTTTTTCACACAAAATAAAAAGTGCGTAGAGTCCACAAAAACATTCTTGGACTATTACGAATTTTTTTAGCTTCATTGCGCACATTTATAAAAGGTTTTCTAAAGCTGGCAAACAACATATAGGGCCTCCTGGAAGCTCTCGATTCATTATATAGAATGGGTACTGACATCAGGGGCGTAGCTAAGATGAAATTTTTATGGGGCCTAGGTATCAAACGGGGGTGGGGGGGTTACGGCATTGATCACCATACTTAATCCTGGCACATTTTGTTAGGACTCAAACATTTGATGGCTAACAAAAATTTGGGGCCCAGCCCCCCACCATAGCTACGCGCATGACTGACGTGATGCTTATTACCTGACACCCAAATGATACTATAGAGCAGTGATTCCCACTCGTTTTTTCAAACGACCCAAATTTCATGATTTTACATTCTTCGGCAACCCAACCGCCGTCTGATGTAAAGTTCAAGTAATGACAGAATGCAAAAATCTCGTGAAAACATCCGTCCTTTTAATTCACACTCACCGCTATTGTGTCCTACCGGTATGAGTTTTACGCATATTCAGAACGGAAAATATTTACCTAAAACCGTTGCAAAAGTGCTACAACGTTCCACTATCCCCACGACCCCCACGTGGGCTCGGGACCCATCAGTTTTCACCTCGCGACCCACTTTTGGGTCGCGACCCACCATTTACTGATTTAGGAATCACTGCTATAGAGTATGACGCCGAACACTTTACACCTATTGTATTTTTACTAATTTTTAACGAAAATCCTGACGAACATATTCCAGCAATGGGGAATGGGAGGGAGAGAAAGTATATAGGTGCAGGGAGGGGATATTAGACTTTCCTGATAGTTATAGTAAAAGGGGTGAAAGACTTACAAAAAGGGGCGGGACAATTTTTAGCCATAACCCCTTCGCTTACCACTTTCACTACAACTGATGGGAATGTGACGGTCCTAGCAGGGAAAATGTTGAAATTAAACACTGTTAGAAGCGATTTCGTGGCATCTATCAAAAGATAATTCACATGCCTTGTAGAGCAACCGAGGAGGGAATGTTAGACCCATGCAGCTGTTGCACACTGGGTTAGGCATTGTTACTATGGATCCTTTTGGAAAATGTCCCCATACAAATTTCAAAAAAATCGAAAAGACCTACTTTCTTTGCTATATTTGCTTGTATGAATACTCACAGAATTTCTCGGAATTTCGGTTCTGGGCGGCAGGTTATTTCGAGTTTACAACAGGCTCATACAACTCCAAACCGAAGCGGCACCCTGAGTAGTGCTTTCTTTGAAGTTTGGGCCCAGTGTTGTAATGAGCCATGACTCGAGGCACTAATTTTCAAAAGGAAAATGACTCGAGCAATTGTATCATATCTTTCCTCATAGAAATAATACAATGACTCGAGTCAGTCCAAAGTATTAAATGACTCGACTCGACTGCAAAATTGAGTAACTCGTTACAACTCTAAGTCTAACTTCAAGTTTAATCCCTCCTCCCCTTCTTCGTGGGTTGGGTTGGATCCGCCCTTACCTATAAATATGCAAAAAACGCTGAGGCTTGAAAGGCCGGGGTAGCGTTGGACCTGAAAAGCAGGGGTTAGTAGGGCTTAACCACAGTCAAAGATGTGGTGTGCTAAGATATGCTTCCGTTTCTCCTCAATTCTAGGACTGAGACCCCTTAATTTATTTGTGCCCTCTGTAAAAATATGTCAATAATTTGCAGTAATTTCCCTTTAAAGTTTGCCCAGTATGTCCCACCAAATTGCATTCAAGGACCCTCAAATAATCAAGATTTCCCCTCCCTCAAGACAGCTCTCCGAAACAACGTTCACCCCTCCAGCTCTAGTTGAAAACAGCTTCCGCCACACCTAGTAGACTAGGCAGTACGTAATATATATTATACTTCTGTAAGCTACTGTAGTGCCATTTAGGCCTACATTAAAAAAAAGTCCTAAGGGCGAATACAAATTATCGGTCAGGACGACCTGTCTCTCACTGCAGGCAAAATAATGTGCAAGTCATATTTTCTCAATCATAATTATTATACCAAAATATTATGGAGGCAACTGCATCATTAAAATGATTAATACATACTTGCAGGGGCGCAGATCAAGTTTCAAAAGTGGGGGGGGGGGGGAGACAAACTTCTATATAGTTTGTAAATTTGTTTCATCGCTGTGAAGGTGTATTTATAAAGTGATCGTAAACACTAACGGTGCTTGGACTGAAAACATGGGCTTGCAAGGCGGGGTGGGTCTGGGGGCAGCCCCCTAAGCAAAAAGAAGTCGATTTCAGCCCACTAGCACTTTCATATTCAGGGCATATTTATAAGCATCAGATTCAGCCACTTACCTGCTAGCCGATTAAATATTGAACAGCCTCTAACTCCCTCTTTCCCTAGAATATGTTAAAACTTTGGCAGGATTTACCTTAATATTTTCTCAAACATTCTACCAAAATGCATCAAAGGTCCCTCAAATATTCAGAAATTTTCAAAGGGGGGCGGGCACCCCTTAGACCCATCCCCCAGGCTATTAATCACACAAAATACTGCATGACCCCTGTGAGATAAATTCTGGCTACGTCACTGATTATTATCATTGTTGTAAGGACTCCCCCAAAATTTATAAGCAAAGTGGAAGGTTAATATATCGTAACACGGCAAGTGATTGGAATGATATTGACATGCCATCACCGCAATGTAAAACCCGATGCCTGTATATAATATATACATTTACATGTTGAACGCGCACGGAGCGGGCGAAAAATGTTTAGTTACATTTTTCGGGCAAGTCGTTACAGCCCTCCAAATCAAATTGAGCCCATGATTATGACTTATGAAAAGTAAAAGCCTAACAGTTTCAAGGTGATGTGTACCTTGTTGGGGTTGAAAACTGACAAGAAATGAGAGTCTAAAGAACAAGCCCAGTTTAGTGTGTATTTCAAAGGCAGGCATAACTGGTGGTACGCCACCTGTAGGGTAACTTCTGCATAGACTTCTGTTATTCTCCTCTATTTAAGCCAAAGTGTCCACATTTTCCGGGATTCGATTAGTACTTGCCGTGCAAGTATGATTTCCTAGTTCCACCTGTTTTTACCTTCATTACACCTCCACCGACTACTCATAAAGGTAACAAGCAAGAATAAGGGGGCCAAATGTTATCTCTACCAACAAAAGCAATTCTCACCCCAGTAGACAGCCGGGAATATGAATGCTTTGCAGTCTTGTTTTATTTAACAAATAAATGTCGTACTAGCAATAACTTTATTTAGTGGTTTGTTTTCACATTTGTAAATTTCAGGCTACTCTACTTTTTTACTGGCCGATCGACTGAGTGAAAGTTTCTCACGGGCGGCAATTCGCAAGTGGTCGATCCGCAGGCTCGGGCCGCCACTTGAGAACCTACTCGAGCGTGAAGGGCTTCACACTCTCTGTTTATGAACTGTATGCATTATGCAGCTGTAATAAACCTCACTTACCTGATGTACAAATACAAGATCTCTCGGCCGGGACAGTTGTGAATCATCGCATCAGACTACTGTCGACTTCAAGCCATCGGCCAAATGTTTCCCGACAACTTATCGAAATACTGGTACCAAAAAATATGTTTCCTTCTGTTTCTATGGCAAATTTTCTCTTGGAAACACTCAAATCCTGTTGTGTAGGATATGTAATTAGGCCCCTAGCTATGTACCGTGGTACACAATACTGGAGCCACACGCGTGATGTATGTTGTCAGTAGTTACAGCTACGTATGTTAGTGGCATACGTATGTATCTTACGTGCATTGCAGCATGCGTAATGGCATCTCACAGTGCACAGAAACCAGCACACTGCTGTTGGGGCTTCTTATTATCATGTCACAACCCGGCTGGCACACATATGTTACCGTCGTGCACCTCAGTGTATAGGATCGGTGGACATAATCCGTCACCCGTGTCTACATACGCAGGCTACGTCAAGTTACATCCCGGTTTTAGTGACAGGCACAAAATTATTTTGCGCAGATAGTAATGTCGCCCTCGTTCGGCCGCAAGTTACAGCACCTTTAACCCAATTTTGGGCAAATTCCGATTCCAGTATATACCAGGGAGTTGCTATTTGAGAAAAAGCAACTCCCTGGAAATACTCCCTCCATTGTCAACTATTGACAGAGCCTACGTAGCAGGCTGTACGGCATATTCCTTGTTGGAGGATGTCTTTGGGAAGCCTCAAAGAGGAGGTAAGCAAGCAGAGTCCGCTCCATGGGTACTTTTTTTTCATGGTTCGAATTACCGTGTGCAAACACGAGGGAAACTGCAAACAATGTACAGCTTTGTGTAGGTTTGGCATTTACGGTTCATTTTATCGCGGGTACATTGGCCGCGAAATTGTTTGTTTGACCAATTCGTGCAGAAATACACAATAACACTGGAGGCCAAATGATTTCAGTTGGCGTTGTCCTGAGATCACCTTGGCTTACAACGCGAAACAAATGTTTCCGCAAGGTAGAACCGATTGCTTCAGACGAAAAGAAGATACTTGTATTTCAGATTTTCTCCCACATACGTTGATGAAATGGAATGAAAATTACATAGGAGATTACTACCAACATTTAAAAGTATCTAAGATTACTGTAGTTACTTTGTTATTTTTATTCTATTTTGAGTATCAATCCTCCCAACACGGAACGGTCAATTTTCAATTAAATAAGCCTATTGCCCTCTAAGCACATCATTTCTGGTCGTATCGTTTATTCCTATACAAGCTATGAACATGGACAACCCATGAAGTAGTGTGCAAACTTTTGGGGGCAAAAATCAAAATGCCCAGAAGCAGATGGGTTTTACGGCCAAAATTGGAGACTAATCTCTAGCGACTTTACTAAACAATCGATCAATACAAAAGGGGTGTAGATGGGGTTTTACGCCTCAACTTATAACATCTTGGTTTAATCTAGCGGCGCCCACTGCCTTTTTCAGTTGTGGGGCACTGGATTGTTTTCCCTTACTCCACTGCTTATGCGGAGCTTCACGCACAACGGCAGTAGGTTCCATTTTTAAAGTCTTTGGTTTGACTCGACCTGAGAATCGAACCCGGGCCTCCCGCGTGAGCGACGGATGCTCTACCACTAGACCAAATACGCGGTCTGATCAATACAAAAGTTGAGTGGTCTAATTTCCCTGACGCGTTCCACATCCTCTACAAATTTCAGATTCCTAGCTTTACAACGACAGAGAAAACGCAATCGAAACGTCAAAATCTCTGAACGCCTCGCCAAAGCTGCTGTTTCGATCGCATTACTTCGACTAGTCTTCTAGTGGAAGTGATAAACGTAGCAGCATTTCCTGAGACACAAGAAATGCCATCTTGTTTTTTTGCTTTTACAGAGTAAAGTAAAATTTTCAATGTCACAATGAATGTCAAATACATGACATATGTATCAGCGGGATAAGTGGCATAGCAAGATTTTTTTCTCTGCGGGCACGAGTAATTAGGTGGGTTGAAGTATGTGCTTGGGGCTTAAAAAAGCAAGAAGTGTAATTGGGTTGGGATAATCTTTCCGTTCTTTCTTTTCCCAGTGTGTGGCTAGGGAAAACTTGGGGGTATATACTTCCACAAAACTCCTCTTGTTAGATAAACCATTAATCAGAATATCCCACTCTTCTCAGATATTCCTAACATTCTTCTCGAAACTAAGAGCTTGGGTGTTTTTATGTGCATCAAACACCTAAAGATGGGATCACCTCACATTGTGTGACGAAGAGCGGAAAATAATTGACAGACGGAATATGAACAAGAGTTGATTTTCTGTAGCTTAATTCCATCCCTTTTAGCTTTGATATCGACAAACCAGAGCACCCAATAGAAAAATCCGTTTTTCTATGGATGTTATACTCAGATGTTTAAAATTGTATTCCCATGGTTTTCGCCATTTCTCCCATATCTAAGATGTGCAAAGATTGAGACGTATTTTGGCTACCAGTTGCTAGGTACGGTATAGAATTTAACAGTGTCTAGTTTCAAAATTCTTTAGTTTGCGCCTACTTGGCCCCTCTTGCCTTGGGTAGTTTGAGGGACACGTGATCATAAGGAGTGTATCCTGGAGTGTTGGGCGCGATCTCTCGGTTCGAAAAACTAAAGAAGAAAAAGAAAAAGGGAGACGAAAAAGAATGGAAAGAGAGACAAAAAGGAGAAAAAAGGACTAGGGTGAAGAAGATAATTAAGACAAAAAGGGGTTATTTGCTATTGTTAGTATTTACAGGACAGGCTCGGATCCAGGGGGCAACTGGGGGCAGTTGCCCCCATGACCAATCTGTCGCCCCCTTATACAAGAAAACTGCGCCCCCTGTGTCCTAAGAAATTAAGTAAAAGTACCACTTACTTGTTCCAGAAAGAAAAGAAAAGGAGGAAGCGAAAGAGAAGGAAGAAGAAGAGAAGACGAGGGGTGGGCTAGGCCTATATCTGAACCCTATAATTAATCTAGAGCTTGCAGGAGGCCCAATTCCGGTGTTTGCAGCCTTTGGATACCCTTTTATAATGCACAAATGAAGGGAGGAAAATTTTCATAAGAGTTCAAGAATGTTTCTGTGGACTCCACAGACGTGTTTTTGCGTAAAATAGGCATAAAGTATCCAAAAGGAAGGCTTCAGGTGGTTTGTTGACAACATACCCTTCTCTTAGACAACAAAGGTTCCCTTCTCTTTCACCCAACCAAAAGTTAGAATTCACTAAATTAGAAACACTTTTCAGCCATAAATGATCAGTTCAAAAACTATACCAAAGACAACACCATTTTGCATCTAAGCAACCTAAAGTTACCAAATATTTCTCAAAGGGGAGGGGACACCCCTCCCCTTAGACCCCTCCCCTAGGACAGCGATTACTCTCCTTATGCATTCTCCCTATTAATATACCCTGGCGCAACCTCTACATACGTTGGCGGTTGCATTTTTAACTCCATCCGGCTCCTTTAGAATCTGTCACCTAATCGACTGCCCCTCCCCCCATCAGTGTCGGGCAGGATCAGCCCTTGCTTCAATGCAAAGTGTATAACCGTAGCATGTTTTAATTCTTATTCGTACAGTCTCGGTTGATATTCGTCGGTGTCATTTCGACTTTGATCTTTGCGGCTTTTCAACTGAGGGGAGACTCAAAAACAGTGTCGTATATGGCCCTGTCATCTAAACTAATCGAGTAAGTATAAAACCTGTTTGCAGGAGTTCTGGCAAGCACCATACAGCGAAAGCGCACACAGGCCCGTATTCAAGGGGGTAGGGCAGGACTCGGCATCCCCCAGAAATTTTCGCTCCTCAAAAAAAAATTTGAGAATAAATTATATCACCTAAATAGATCTCTTCACATCTCGCCTGTTCCTCCCTAGAAGCTATTTCGCCCCTTCATAACTTTGTCTGACTCCGGGTTCGGGTTCAGACAGAATAACGGTTAGCCGTCTGTGTGTTCATCTACTCTACAGCTGGTTTATCGTCCAAGTCTGCCCACATTCTAGAATTTTAACTTATTTTGGCCATTTTTGTTTCTGTGCATTTCCACATTTTCAGCTTAGGTATTTAATAATATGTCTTACATAGACCTTATACACATGACGTCACAGAACAGAAAGTGTGCCCTCCAATGGACGCCAGCGCGTATCATTGCAACTTAACACCAAAAAATGCAAACAGCTGATTTGTGTACCGGTGGGATACCGTACGCCTTTAAGTTCACTACGCACGTTTGCGAAATCTACGTCGTACGTGCAGTGTGCCTCATTTTTTCCCCGAGACCACGTCGCTTGACGTCAATTCAAAAGATAAATTGCCGACGGAAAAATAAAATGTCGTTGTCTTGTAAAATGGACGTTTCCTGCTCCAAACTGACAAACACTCGCCGTCACTTTTTACCCTCGTAGTAGACCTGTGCAGTGGCTTAGCCAGACTTTTCAATCGGGGGGGGGGATGCAGAGGGGGAGAAGGTTATGACTGGTGGGGAAGACTTAGCTGAAACTACAGGACTATCTAAGCAGAGCGCCACCATCAGTTTGGCTTTACAAACCCCTCAGATGGCCGGAAACGGCACTTCCCGAGTGTTTTAAGCTGCATGTACCAAGCCTTGAAATATG
>WURT03127872.1:0-11585 GCA_009936505.3 Holothuria glaberrima | reverse complement strand
ATTTGGTATATAGATTTGTCATGTTGAGAGGAAGAACTTTATTGTTTTTGGTGGAGGTCAAAGGTCATTTGAGGTCAGCAGAGATTAAACTGAAAACCATGTAAATGGCTTGCAAAAACCATATCTCAAAATAGCAATGACCCAATGAGGTCACCAGAGGTTTAATGAAGAAATACAGAGGTTAAGTTAAGAAAATATACAGTCAATTAGAAGTATAAATTTGAAGGAGCACCCCCTTTTGGCAAGGAATCACTGAGCCTTTGGGCTTTCTGGTTAACCAACTGGTACAACTGTAAATCTTTGGACTGAGTGAGATATACTGTAGGCCTACTGTAACTGTGCAGTAGGATGCCCAGTGCCTAGGCTGTGTACGTGACTGTTCATACAGTACAGTAGTATCGTACAGTACCCTGTACTGTTTGCAGTTAACTGGTGCTTGTGTGCATATTACTGTATGTACAGTGTACAGTAAGACAATGGACTAATTATGCTGAAGCGAGAGAGGCAGGGATGCTGCATATACTGTAAGTGGTTGATATTATTATGGAACATTACAGTATGTCAGTGCTTTCAGTGCTAGAAAAGTTCCAATCTCCACATATTCCATTTGTATGTACTGTGCTCTGTACATGTTGGAGCATAATACTGTTTAACTAAAACTGTGAACACTATAGGATCTGTGCTTAAAAGTTAAGCATAAAACCCCCAAAAGCCTTTGATTTTTTTGCTTGAAGGTGGGATGAGGAGAAAAGCAATGTGACAGGATTATTGTATGCACATTTTTTTTTTTTAGTTTCATATGATCATAAAGTTTATACATGTAGCTAATCCTTATAATATACATACTGTACAGTAGTTTGGAAGGTTTCAAGTAACTACTACTTCAATTTTAAAAAAGTTCTTCAGAGATTGTACTGTATGGACAACATAAGTTTGTATAAATTATTTAAATTGACTTTGTATTGTCCATATGCCATGAGACACCTGTGTTGTGATAAATAAAACTTCAAGTACACTGTATATAGCCTATACATGTCTGACCTTTTGTCCTGTGGAAAAAAAGGACAGGATTTTACATACCACTGTACTTTCACAGTATCACCAGAATCAACATCTCAGCTCCTCTTTGCTTTATGAAATTTCCTTTTAATAAAAGGAGATTTACATCGGAAATAAAACGGCATTAGACTCGGGATATGAAGGCCTCAAGTGCAATAAGAGAAGGGTTAATTTCTAAGTTTACTTTTTCTCTCAGAGTACACATTGGAAAGGAAAACTGCCATCAAACATTGATTGCTTGATATAAAACAATTCTGACGCTTCATTCAGAGGGCGTGATTACGTTTCATGACAAGTATACAGGGGACACTCGTTTTGTTCTTCATTTCATTTGCTGACGCAAGTGCCACACGTGTCTGAGATACTGTAGTTAAGATAAAGTAAAAAAGTAAGAATTTCTTGTTTTTATATAAACAAGATCTAATTGGTAAAAAGCAAGTTGCATTTGCTGCAACTTGTAAAAATTTTCACTGAGTGCTTCCAAACCTCTTCTTTTTGAGACAGAGAAAACATTTTTTTGAGAAATGCATAAAATGAAATATTTTGTTAACTACTGTTGATGCTTCCACCGGCTGGCTTGTGCATGAGTTGATGGAAGTGGCAGTCCTAATTGATGCAAGTGCCAATAACAGTAGGAAGAAATTGCTTTCGACTTAATACTGTAGATAAAAGCTGATAGGAACAGGACTGTACTGTGTTGTGGGAAATATTCAAGGGGGTTATAATTTTCACACTTTTTGAGACCAAGTAACTAATAGTGAATTTAAGACCTGCGAAAATTCTTCTGTTACTCTGTAGGACAAGTTCTTTTTTTCTTGTCCGTCGGGCTAGCTGTTCTCTAAATCTACTTGCCTGCATAAATATTGACTTGTCCAATTCGAATCTCCATAATTATAACCTTAAAGTCTACAAGTACACAAACACATGCCTTGTTGTACAGTCCAACATGCTTACCATGATTGTGAAGATTTTTTGCTAGTGGAGCTCAAAGCTTCTGTACCTTTTCCAAGAGACTTTTTACTCAGTCAGAGCCTTATATACTGTACAGCCGCCAGCATCTAAGCTCATAATTTCCCCCAAATGCTTCAATTGACCCCATTTTGCCACCAGTAATACTCTATCTACTCTGCTTTCATGTCAAATTGACAAAAGACCCCATCCTATTTGGTAGCATATCACAAAAGTTATCCCAATGTCTCTTACTGGTGTTATTTGTGAAGGAGAACCAGTGACGCATTAATATTGAGTTATTAATGGGGGCATGCTACCTTAAGTGTACGTGTATGATCGATTCCACTTGCGCACGAGCTGATAAACATGATATCGGAACTTGCAGATAGCGGTAAGTCAAACTTAAAATTGGCCTGATACCGATGTACGGATAACAAAGTAAAATATTACATGAAAGTCAAGCTACGTTTGCTACGGTGGCCTGTGAGGTCATTTGTTTGCATTGCCAAAGGAATGTACTCACGATAGCTCAGACTTAAAATCTAGCGTCAAGTGATGGGGGTATGAAGCCTCCATTCTTCAAATTCTACCAATACCTGCTGAGTTTCTAATTCACATTTCTTAAAAATCCCACCAAAAATCACCACTGCAACTCAGACATTTCCCTGAATAAAAGATGGAAAGGCAGTTTGATCATTTGTGTATAATTCCGTAATTCCCGATGCGGTGCGAAATATGACATAACACTGTACTGTGTTCTAGCCATATATATGCTTACGAGCATACATGATTCTTATTGTAAAATACGAAGTATGCTGCAATACATTCAAAATGACATTAGCTTTGTGCTGTGCATGTAATGTGCACTGGTTCTTTTCACTGTACAGTACTGTACAGTTTGTTGCATGTAGTACCTAGTAGTACAAGTCTGGGCCTTTGCAGTAAATTCTTGCATAGATAATTGCCACAAGGATTGCACATTATCCTTCACTCATAAACTATTAGTTGCTCAAGAAGCCACGAGGTTTGCACGTGTATTGCACAGTAAAACGAGTGTACTGAGAGCCCACACCATTAGTGTTTTCTAGTATGTTTATTTTGTGCAAGGCATGTGAGCAACATGTCACACGCCCCTGAATCGAATCGCGGAAATGTACGTTGAAAGATTTCGATTTCAGAAGTCATTTGGGGCAAAAGTAATTATGATTTCTTCAGGGAATCTTTCAAAATTAAACTTAACTTTTTGACGCGAGATATTGGAAATATTTCGCAGGCTTTTAAGGGACTGTGTGAAGAGCGCAAAAAACAAATCGGCAGGAATTCTACATTGCATGTGAGGCCTAATGTTAGAAATGATATATGTACAGTATGATGAATAGTGAGACTAAATGTTATGCAAGTTCCACAAATAACTTGCACCTATAAAAGATCACGCGATGCCCGATTTTGAAAGGTGATCACGGCTTCTCCTCAGGCATCGTTTGCTTATGTTTAGGCTAAGGCCTATCCCTAGGGTTTCATTGAAGAAAAGTAGGGGAAATGGATCATTGCAGGTCACAGTTGTGTACACCCAGACTTTCTTAAAATTGACAGTAATGCGAGGGGAGTTTAGAATATTGGTAGCCGTTATTGGCGGCAACTGCAGATTTTGCTGATACATCCAACTAAACCTGGGATCTTGAACGATAATCCACTACTTCGACTGTGTATAAAAATGTAAAATGTGTTTCTTTTTACATTTAAAACCATTCTTCACTAGTTTAGTTTTTGCATCACATCAGTAAGATCTTATCGACTCGTATAGTGTGATATTTTTTTGTTTAAATCACTTACATAGTACATCCAACTTGTGAGGCTATGTTCATTTGGTTACACGTTGCTGTATAGTATACAACTCAAGTGAAAGTGCAGTGAAAGTACACAATGATTTAGTTCACGGCAGTGCGGAATACTACCGTGTATCCTGCATGTTCACAGCGTACACAACACTAGGGCCAATCGGCCAATATGCTAATGACGAAAGTCTGTCGTAGTGCTTAACTTATTTTGGCACACAGTTTTTTGGACTTTTACGTTGTTGTGACTTGGAAATGTGTGAATATTACTGACATTCGAACTATTAAAGGATAGATACACTGGGCATGGAGATTGCAAATGTAGCAGTTTTATATAACTCATTTTTTCACAATTTATTTGAAGATCAGGGGTACTTGCCCAGCGGGCTGCATTATCGAGTGCGTACTTGTCCGAGTTAATTTTTACTAGTCCCGGACTGTCAGGCGGGGGATTTGTCGAACCCTGCAGCCACTTCTTTACTCCGCAAATATGTGTACAAGGTACAGAATCACGAAACATTAGCCTCGTGGAAATTTCCCGCAGTACAGTATTTGATCATTTTGTTAAGCTTAGAATAGAGCTTCCACATTAGATTTTAGGATGTAAAGTTTAGTGGCAAAGCAATGGGTCCTCTTCAGTCTCATGACCTTATTTGAGATTTGGAACTCCATAATCTATTTTGCTCCTGCTTGCCTCCCCTATAATTACTATTGGGACAGTCCATCTACCGCGGAATGATCACTGACAATGAAATTTCCCATCTGGATGGCGCTATACCTTATCCTTGGGCTGACAGCCCTAACTCGCCCTTGTTTTATTGCCAGCGGAATGGTTTACATCACAATCTTTCCAGCTCTGTGCTTTTCGACTTCTTTTACTTTGTTTTTGTCCTTCATAATAGGTGAGGTAAGTAGGACTCATAGATTATCAAAACAGGTAGGTTTTGGGTAAATTTGCGAGTGTGTACTTGTTTGATAAAATTCAATCAGCTGTTGAAGAAGGTGTCAAAATTCCCAGATTTACAATTTTTTTTACCTTTGCTCTGTATTTACATATCAGTGTAACAAAGTTCGTTTTCTGGGCAGTAGGAGAATTCAATTTCTTTACTCATGACAGTACTGTAGGTGATGTACAGACAGTACTGTACTACTGTATGTTAATGTAGTGTTCTTTTTTACAGTAGTTTACAGTGTTGACAGTCAGCCATGCATGAATGCCATCGAGCCTTATTTGTTCCCGTGGTTGCATGAGCTACTGTATGGTATTGCAGTACCGACCCCTAAACCATGTGTTCATATTCACACATTAAGTGAGCTGTAGCCTACATACAGAACTGTACAGGTGTAGTGCATGTTTTGAATTCTTCAGATGAAACATGTATTTCCCTCAGGATCATGTGATCATAACACAACAGTTCACGTCCATGTTTGTTTACAGTCAGTCTTCATTTCTATTTCAAATTAATTTTAGAACTTCTCTACTTCATGTATTGCAGGCATCACACCTGTCTCTCATATCTTATACTGTACGTTGCTATAGTAATGACTTACAATGTCATGAGCGTACCACACAAAGGATGCTGATTGGAAACAGTGATTTAGCCACAGGTGTTCGAAGCATTTATATACATATACTATACACTATATATATATACTAACAAGGTATGTCACTCTTCCAGATGAAGCACGAAACTTGGCCTATTTTTACACAGGGTTTGCCTTTTTCTGAAAAAGTTGTCGTAATTTTTCGTGATAATTTTTTCTTTTTTAAGACCATTCAAAATTTCGTGTCATAATTTTTAAAATTTCTGGCGTAAATGATTAAATATACAATGCCTTCCGCCTGACCGCGATGCGAAGAATTTGTTGTGAGCACTCCTCAGTCTTACATTAGTCTATTGAATTATTAGTACTAGAATAACCCATGTACAGCAGCGCAGTAGATCCTGCCCTGGATGCGACGCATGCTGCAGATAATGCAAACTTGTAACATTAGGCCTACAGATTTTAGATTTTTTTTATCATTACGGTTAACTAGTGGAATGCGTAATATGGACAATATTATAATTCAGCAGGTGAGTGTTTAGTGAGTTTAGTTTCGTTTTCAAAGTTTGCTAACTGGCCCCAGCACTGTTTGACACTTTGATACTGTAGATAACTAAATGTTTGCACATCTTGTCTTATTGATACTGCAAGTATGGTTCATAATGTTTCAGATCATAAACATGGCACTTTCAAGGTTTACAAGCAAAGGGGTTGTTTGGCTGCAAGTTAAAAATTTCTTAAGTTGTGTATAAAATTGTGTCACGATGTAATGGAACACTCATGAATTAGGATACCTGGTTACAGTTATACATATGAATTTGATATTGGGTGACTGCATTTTCCCTTTACAGGAGGTTGCAGCAGTTTCATTTCAGTCAGTAACATATTAAAGGAGAGCAAAGTTCAAAGACCGTTGATGCAAAACTGATTCTTCTAAGCTCCATTCTTGTTTTGTTGTTTAGATTCCACCTCCAACTTTTGTCAAGGAAGTTGCCATTTCTTAAACTCACTGACTTTTTGCACGTATGTTTTGATTTTCAGTGCTCACGTAATGTCTGAAATCTTTCTTGCTTTTCTTTATGTTTTATCTTTTTCCCACTGCAAGGTTGGACTGTGTTTGTTTGTGTCAGATTATAAAATAGTGATACTCAGTTAAGCCTTTTCTGTGATCATATTCTAAATGGTGGATGGACTCCCAAAAATGAAAAAAAGTAAACAAAAACAAAAAAAAAGGATAAAAAGGAAGTAAACTTACTGTTACTGTACAGTATAGTACAGTATGTGTCAAAAAAGACTTGCTACAAATGGGAAATGCAGTGTCTGTGTGAAAGGTAAGCATGGCAATACAGTATGTCAGTAACCTAACATACACTACTGTACCATAACCTGGCAATTTATTTTGGAAGGGGGAGATATCTTCCAAGGGGGGAGTAATATTCTTTCAGGGAGAGGGGCAAGATACACATTAAGGCAATGGTGCTTTTTAGTTTTGGGGGGGGAGAGTTCTAGGATCAGGGCTGCACCCTTGCCTCCTGTCTGGCTACAAGTATTAACAGTGATGTGAAGATGCAGCTTTTTGTAGGGTATATGTTTTCCCCTCCTTCCTTTCATAGAGCTGTAACTGCAGCTGAATTGTGAACTTTTCCATCTTCTTAAAATTACACATTGGGCACGGTTACCAAAATTATGTCTGAAGGAAATAAAATTAAACTTTTCAGTTTTCCATGAGATCTTTTGGCCATGAATGAATATGAACTCAAATTTTTTTAACTAAGTAAACAACAGTTGGGAGGAGCTGCACATACTCCCTCCCCTTCCCCCATAGTCTTTAGCAAAAATTGGTTTTGATTTATACAACTTTATAGCACAGCAACTTGCTCTAAAACCGACTGCATGGTCAAGTGGTTAGAGTATTGCAGCTGGAAGGTCGGGTTCGAATCCTGGCTGGGTCACACCAAAGACTTTAAAAATGGGACCTACTGCCATTGTGCTTGGTGCTCAGCATACTGTAAGCAATGGAGTAGGAAAAATTAGCCAGTGAGCCACAACTGGAAAAAAGGCTGTGGCTGGCCCGACTTAAACCAATTGGTTAGAAACTGAGCCATAAAATCTCATCTAACTAACAAATGCTCTGAATTTCTCAAACATACAGTACTGCACTATAGTCCCCTTGTAAAGTACAGTATATGTAGATGAAACTTTTGTTTTTAATTTTAATTTGCAAACTATATTTCTGAGTACAAACTACAAGGAATTTAAAGGAAAGCAATTCGTATTCCTTCATCAATTTTCTCCCTCAAACTAATTGAGAATGGATAATGCAAATTTATGTATATTATCCCCAGGTAAGACTTACATATGATGCTCAATACCACTGTGAACACAGAAATCGTGATATTAATATATTCAGAGAAGCTCATTTAATCAAATTCTTTGGAAAGAAATTAAGTGTTTTAATTTTCAGTCAAAATATTGTTAAGATGTAGATGAGATCTGTGACACCTTAATTAAGCTTACGGGTAGTTTTTAACAGAAATTTACAGTTCCACTCATGCTACAGTATAGCATATGAAAAAAAATAAGTTTGTGGGTGGATAACTTTTAGCTCAACTGTTTAAAGCTCCTGCAGTGTTTGGCAAGTACAATACTCAAGGAAGATGTGCCCGAAGTCAAATATTGATTGGAGCAGGAAGCAGTTTAGGCTGTTTATTTTAATTTAACTTTTAAGAGAGGATTTTTATGGATGGAGAGAAACTTGGAAGGAAGTTTGAAGAATTGGGAGGGAAACATGAGAAGTTGTGACAAAGCATAAATCAGTTGTTACACCTCATTGAAAAGCAGTTGTGTGTCTGATCGTGTTAATCAATATCACTAATGGGAATCAAGTGAATTCTCTTGTGCATGGTGATTTGTCACGAAGTCATCAGTAGATGAAATGAAATAGAAATTTGAGTAATTTGAGCTATCTAGAGTGGAAAGTGGGATTCCAGATTGACTAGACTTATAGGGAAAGAAACTCTTGAAGGTTCAGATGTATTAAAGTGAATCATGGTTGGGTAATGTTACAGACTGTGTTTTGGATATTAAACGTGACATGCATTATGGGCCTTGTGGGGAAGGGGGATTAATAACTGGCAACTTATTAATGATTTATTTCATCAGTAAATTCAAATTGCAGTGTAATAGGTTTCCTTAAGTCAGTATACAGTGTGTACAGTACCACAAAGTTTGACTTGACTGCATACTGTAACTAATTGCCATGCTGTGGGGCCTTAAAAGTACTGTAGAGTGACCTCCATAAATTGTGAAGTTTTAGAGTTATTTAAACTTCTACTTTGCAGTGTAGTGTCACTGTACAGAACAGTATACTGTGTGGTATTATGCACAAAGTACAATAGATATTCTGTGCATGTTTGGAACCATTGACAAAATTACAAGAAAATTAATCATGACTGTTATGGTTGTTTGTACCATCCTGAAAGGTGCTGCCCAAGTCTACAGTCAGTCTTTCCGTTGTGCTGTGGTGCTTGTAAAATAATTGTAAATGTCAGCACCTGCTCTGTGAAAAGATCTTTGTTTGGTTCAGCAATTTTCTACTGTGAGTTAAAGTAGGCCTACTGTAACTATGCCTTTGGAAACAAAAAGTGAGCTGATTCTTGTGTGCAAAGGTGAAGGTACTATGAATAGGACATATTATATAACACCTTATTAATTCCTCTACATCTGATTGGAGGATTGGTCATCACATGCCATGGGTTATTCGGTACTATCCTACAGTCGTGGATTAGTATATACTAACCCACGGCAGTGATGTCAGCCATGGGGTACGTACAATCAAATTTTGACCAAAATCTGTGATTTAGGAAGTTAGGTGTTATATAAAACAAATAATGAATGTTTTCCATTCGTGCGATAGTATGAATAATTTCATTCGTTGAAAGATTGAACGATCTATTCATAAACATTCATTATTTGTACATTATATCCAGAACCATTCATTGGCCCACAGTTTCAATTGAAACCCAATTTGACACTTTACCCAAGAACTGTACTTTATAAACAGGAGCCCTAAACATTTAATTAAATGAAGGCTGCAGAAGCGGTGGCCTTTGTAAATTTGGCAGTACCTTGCTTTCCTACAAAATGGAATATTTTTCAAGGCTACCTTGGCCTTAATCCTGCCTTTTCTAACAAAATGCAATCAAATGTAGGCCTACTAGATTACATAAAATATTCTATTTGGCCTTGGTGCCCTTTGCGATGCTTAAAGGGAGATGGCAGTCGCCCCAAGTTAATTTCCAAAAGTTTGCTAAATCGTATAAATCTCCTTTTGCTCACAAGTATCTTTCAATAGTTTCTGTATACAAACATGGAATATGGTAAACCTAGGAGTTTTCCTGCATGAATTTAAAAAAATCAGTTACAAACATATTGTCACATGACTGATAAGAGCCATTCCTGAACTAGGATGATGGGCACACTCATTCAAATTGGGAGGACTGCATTTTCCCTTTAAATTACCCTTAAAGTTACTGTAAAATAAAAATGGTCTTGCCCTTATGATGTCTTACAGTATTTCCAACCTTGCTGTCTAAATTTGGGGCACTGTTCATTTATGTGCTGAAACTAAAAGTACAGTAGCCAAAGTTAAGTCCATTGCTTGTGAAATGTACTGTAGAGTAGCCTATTCAAAACTTTTGAAATAGGTCTGATATACAAAAAGGTTGTCAGGGCAACAAATTGGCTTATAAGTCGGTCTTGAAAGGCATTTCACTCAGAAGTCATTTATTTGCAAGCTTCGGCTTGCATTAAATCATACTTTGTTCATGTATTGTTTTCAAATCCTCAAATCTGTCTGCCAACTGGGTATGCTGTATTTATAAAAGCAGTTTGCAATACATTAGTGCCAAATTTATGATTTCCCTATGGAATTGACTAGATGCATTTTGCAGCATGAAAATCTGGTGCAATATGTTACTTGTAATACCTGTATGTGAGGTGCACATTGCAATTATGGTCTAGAAGCTTCAGGGCCCTCAAGGTACTGTAGTCAAAATATGGCTGGTCATGTAATTGTAACTTAAAAGGAAGTATTGCGTTTGAAAGGATATCATGAAAATGACACCAATGTAATCTCATTGTAGTCTCTTCCCCTCTCCAAACATGAATCATAAATAACTTGCGACAGATCAACACTAATCTCACGAAATATGGAGAAAAAGAAGCAACAATTTCTTCATCGAACTGGCTCATTATCGAACGATAAGCCTTGCCTACATTGCAACGTTTTGTATTGCTGCATATTCATTTAGTAAGAGCGATACATGCATGGGGTCATATTTCCACTTTTAATACTACGCAATACGTGTTGACCTTGCTAACCCTGCATTTCATGCTCACAACGAACTCCCACAGCAGTTTCCGTACGGCTTGTGCTGTACTGTGGGTTATTGCAGTTTACCTAGGGAGATGTAGTGCCATCTTCCTGGTTCACCGTGCTGTTCACCTCTCACAGAGTGAGCATTATTCACAGGACGGTTTTACTTTATTCACTGAAGACTTGAACCAGGGAGTTGCAACTCACTGCTTGAACGTAATGTTTTTGCGACGTAGCATTACAGGTTCGTGAAATTTTTGTTTCCTTCTAGGGCCTAACAAATAGTAGCAGTTACGCACCAAGAATCTCCTTACTGTTTCGAAAGCGAAGCAACTCGCTATGGGACAAAGGCTACAATTCGAATTACAGTAACTATTACTAGTTTGTGAATAGTATACTAGGGAGGTGGTAAGAACCCTCTTAGTATATTAACTGTAGTTCAGTTCAGACAGTGTAGTACTAATTCTCAGTAGTTCGTAATTTACAAACATTTTGTACATACTGTAGAAGGCGTCTGTTATTGTCTGATGCAGCTTAACAGAAGGATCTGATTGGTGGATTTCAAATCAGGGGTAACGGAGGTGTGGTTTTGCATGCTTAATTTTATGGGTGAACAAATTTGTCAGTTGTCACAGAAAGGTTAATTACTTCATTAATTAGTGCTCACTGGATAGAAATTTTTCCCAGTTACCTCTCTTACATCGAACGGGATCCGATCGTATGTAAAAGAGGACATGTTAAATAAACTAGAATGCTAGGCATTCATACTCGCGAATGGAGGCGGTGGGTAAGAGCACGAATAAAGAATACGAGTGTGA
>WURT03127861.1:0-11586 GCA_009936505.3 Holothuria glaberrima | reverse complement strand
TCTCGGGCAGCTACGCCAGTTACGAGCCGCGCGTGAGCTAGGACAGACGTGCGAGAGCTCACCTCTCGCTGTCTGCCTATGTGCCGCTAAGGAAGTGTCTGTGAGTGCACAATTATTTTACACGTCAATCTCTTCTCCTGCATACTATTGTTACACGTACCTCATCTTCACACTAAACCCTAAGCTACAAAGCTATATAGCTGTGGAAGTCATTACCTGATTCATTCATTAACAGGCCAAGTATACATTCTTTTCGGAGAGGTTTCACCCACTACTACATAGCTTTGTACTGAAAGTTCAGTAGTCTTCATCACCATTTTATATGCAAGGTTTTTGTTAGGATATAAATTCTTGGTTGACTTATCATACTGTTCAAGTGCATTCATTACATTTTTTTGTCCCTATGCATTTTGTTAGTGGGAAGCCTTCGACTTTCATGGGTGGGAGGGGCATGGGTTGGTTAAGGTGGGGTTTGTGAGGGTAGGTTCTGGTCCTGTAATCTTAGTCATTACTTTTCCATTTGGTTATTGAATTTTCCGTCCTTTTTTCTCTTAAATTCTTTTTTCTTTATGCTTATTTGTGTTTTGCAACTCAGCTACTCAAGGTAACTTGATTTTGTTGTAATGGGGAGTAAAACTCTCAACAAGCCCCTCAGTGTTTTTTTTTTTTTTTACTTTCACTTCCATCTACTTCAATGTTATATATGTATCCATTATTTTGTGTATACGTACATTTCGATGATGTAGAAAACCAAATAAACGAAACAATACACGTATGAATTTCGTACGATTTGTGAGTAATATGAAGCCCTATGAGGTCCTAAGTTTATCCCACGAATGTCCTACGAGTATTCCACCATCGTACGTATAATATTTGTGTACCACTCGTAAGATAGTCGTACAACAACCAAACATCCCAGGACTGCTGTGCGGCGTTTTTTTTTTTTTTTTTTTTTTGTCTTGCGACAATCGTAAGATGATAGTACGACTGTCGTAGGAACATCATACGATTTATCATCGACAGCCTTTACCTATTTTCCCACAACAGTCGTACAACACATATTCATTTTAGCGCTTCTCAAATCCACCTTTCACAATCGTACATCAGTTCTCTTATTACAATATTATCAATTCCTAACAACGAAGCTGACTTGAGATACTGATCATGGATTAAAATTCTTTACTCGAGGAATTATTTACTACTAATACGTTATGTATTTGTGTCGTCCCATGATCCAGAAATACACTCTTTGCTAATATGCCATCACACTCATTACGACTAACAGTTTTATATTTGTCTGCAGCATCTGAAAGTGGAGAAGGTATTCGAGATAAAACATCCGCATTTCCGTTTTATACCATGGACGGTATTTTACAACCCAATCATACAAACCCATTGTCAGAGCCCTTCTTTCCAGATGTCCAGTAGGTTCAATTCGAATCGAAATTTTGTGTAATCCCACTAACGGTTTGTGATGAGTGTAAACGATGAACTTCGAGGATGAGAGATACTGACGGAAATTCGTCGCAAATAGCCAAGTTCTGCTTGTTCTTCGTAAACGTATGAATTACATTTGCTATGAGTTGACTACCGCCTTGCCCCTTCACTCTAAATTCACAATGGTCAAAATTGATCATTAATTAGTCAACTATGCACCGACCCAAAATATGGCCAAATTGTTCAGCGTAATTTACGTGCAATAAGTTGACCATATTTTGGGTCGGTGCATAGTTGACCATTTAATGGTCAATTTTGACCATTGTGAAATTAGAGTGTATGTTTTCGACATTGAACAGCTCTTGTCGTAGTAAAAGATCCATAACTATACAGGGTAAAATCCTGAGACAAATTGGGGTAGGGAGGTGATGTTAACTTCTCCTTAATCGTGTCCCCAACCACAGAAATGGTTCTTTCTTAGGGGTTACCTCGTGTATTCCGTATGTCTCAAAGTAAAAAAACCAAAGGAGACTTTCAATACGGTACAATCCAGAAGGTACTATCCTTGAATGTACTTGAAATGTTATCATGAGCGAGCAAAGACGACACGTGGACAAAACACTCTTGAACTCGGAATTAACTTTTACCTCTGTGACAAATGAAGTTGGCAAAAAGACTAGATATGGTAAAAGAAGCCATACGTCTTTAATCACACGGTCTGTATGCATGGTTGCGAATATGAAAATACGACCCGGAGTACATTATTAATTTCACGCTCACATTGACATAACACTTTAAAGATTGGGATTAAAAACAAGAAAGTCCAAAGGCCTAATAAATCCCTTGCCCAGGGGTGGATCTAGGGTTCCTGGTGGGCCGGGCCCATAGCGATTGTTGGGTTAGACATGATGGCAATGCGAGCCTGATGCGCGATAGCGCGAGTCAATGTGCGTTGGGTCCAGGGGCCCGCTTAAGGGCCCCTGGTGGGCTACTGGGGCAACGCCCCGATGGGGACCAAGGGGGCGAATCCCTCTTGTATTGTATTCTTTTTAGGGGTCTTTAAAGGAAGGAAATTGTGATGAATTTCTGAGAACCACAAAACCATCAACAACCGCAGAATATATTATTAACAGATCGGGCCAGCTGGAGAATTGGACCGCTTCTACTGCGTCGCAAAGCCATACTAATTACTATTGCAACAGGCTACTACACCCACCCCACCCCCAGTCCTAATAGCTACGCTCAGGCTATTCTCCAGCTTACAACTCAGGAGAATGGAAGTATAATAATAGAAATGAAATTTGACTCCATTCAATAGATACCCTTGCGAAAGCTTCAGAAAATGCTCAACTGTAGAATGTTTTCCGTTCACGACACTGGCACGTACGGTTGAAGTCAAACTGGGTAACCATTACGAAACGGAAAACACGTATAATTGCTAGAAATGCTACATTGCAAGTTTATAAACCGATGGCGCTATTGTTGTTTGCAGTCAAATATATCTATATCTCTGTAATCAACACAGTACTTTACCATTGAGAAACCGGAATAACGTTGCTTAAGATGTTATCTAAGTTTTGGTAATTTTCAGGGGAAGGGGGTTTCGGGAACCAAGAACCCCCCTTAATCCGCTCTTACCTTGCCGAAACGAAAGATTTGTTGCACTCAGATTTATCCCTCGAATTATCATTCATGGGATATCATGCTTTACGATGTTCTAACAATTTGACATCTGGTGACCTGACATGACCTTTGAACTCCAAAGGGGAACCGAATAACAGAACAAAATGAAAAAAAAAAAACAAGTGGGTCGAACTGTTCTCAATATGGGGGGAGGGGCATGATTGTATTTTCAAATAAATTACTGTGTAAAAAATTAAAGTGAATGGGCGATTTCTCAAATATTGGGGGACAAGTCTCCCTTGTCCCCCGGGATCGCCGCCCATGGAAAAACGTAAGTCTTCTAAATTGAAATTGAATCAAGGACAATTGTGTGAGAAGCCGAGCACTTTCTACTACACGATAGACAAATTCGTTATACATATGGTATTCGTAATGATATGTTAAAGTCACATCACCTTTAACACGTGTTCATAATGAGGTAATTAAAGTTAGAATCACCAATTGTTTAAAAAGTTGTTTTTGAAAATCTATGTCTTTCTTTGAACTTTAATCTTTGAAATGGTGCTCAAAGTCAGCCCTTACTTTTCGGTGGTCAAAAAACGACACAAGTAGGAGGCAATGCCCACTGTCTGTCTACGAGGTTTCCGTAGCTTCACCGTCGGTGACGTCAAACGCATTTTGACATCCAACAAAACCCATAGGTTCTCTAACTCTCTTAAAATGGCAAATGTATATTACACGTATGTAGAGTATCTACATACCAGTCTTGAAATATGTTTTTTCAAGGTTTTCCTTTTTTGACCTCTGGTAACCTCAAATGACTTCGACTGAAAACATTAGGGTTATTTTTCTCAACATGATTAGTACGAAAAGTGTTCATCATAGCCATCTCGAACTATTCTGTCTACAAGCAACTTAAACGAATACCATATTTCACCTCTGATGACCTCAGATAAACTTTGACTTCTAATTAAGCAATAGGGTTAATTTTCTGACTGTAACGCATCCTCTTGCCAAGTATGTAAGGTATCCATGCTTAATACCTAGAGATATCTTGTTTACAAGTTTTTCGATTTTTTACCTCTGGTAACCTCACATGAACTTAACGTCCACAAAAACAAATGTGGATCTTTCTGTTAATATGGGAAATTCATATGTCAAGTATTTTAGATATCGTATATACAACCAAAACGTATATATGTACACATACATACACTAGCCATCTTCACTGGATATGTTCCTTTTGCCTCCTGCAATTGCAGTTTTGGCAAGATTAACATTATGACATAAAATATTTTGCAGACCTCCATTTTTAAATTTCATTGAGCATATCTTGTATGAACTAAGGTGAAGGGTTAATAACGTGGTCATTTGAAATTTCATTAATAGGCGTAAGCACCCCCCAAAAGGGTGAAGGGATTGATTGTAAGCATGCTCTTGAAGGTTTCATATTGTGTATGACATCAGATACTTCCTTGTTGTTATGCAAGACTCACAATGTACGTTATGATTAAACCAAGGATTCATCTTAACGTACATTAAGTACATAACAAACTAATCCTTTTGCAGTGCTTTTGATTGATTCAGACATTGTGGATGGGTACCTAAAACAGACAACTTTGTGCATGTGCCACTATAGGTCAAAGGGTAGGGTCAAAGATGAAAGTAGCTAAAATCGTCGTTTACCTATTAGAATGTTGAAAAAAGTTAGTTATTAAAACATAAGTTTTGAGAACTATCAGAAATAGTTTAAAATAGTACATTTTAGCTGCTTAGTGAAAAAGTGAACGTAAACTCCTGAACTGAAAGTCGGGCGTGGGTACCTAAACATTAAAACGCGTTCATGTGTAATTGATGACATCATGGTCAAGGATCATCCCAGTATGGTAGAAAAGGCCGTTCAATCACATGTTATGTACAGAGATACGTGACATAGGTGATTCCCTGTTGCTAAAGGTCAAAGTTCAAAAGACCTAAAAGTAGGCATTTGCTATTATCTGCCCATCAATATGTTTGAAAAGTTCCTTAGTCACAATATATGTAAGAAATATAGAGAGATAAGATTTGCACTCCATGGATTGCCTTGCTCAGCCCATTATTGTGAGATAAAAATATTGAGCATAGTGAGGAAGAAATGTACTCAATCTGTGAATTGGTTATTGTTTGGAATAAATTGAAGTACTTACCATGCATAAAAAACGAAGGGAACCGAACATCCTAAAAAGCTCTGGTCAAATTTGAACCGAATCTGATCACAGAGGGGCACCGATCAGAAATCTGATCAAGTATTTGACTAGATTTGGTTCAGAAAAGATCAGAACCGGTTCATTTTTGACCTGGATCTAGTCAAACTTTTCGCAATACTTATAAGTGAAGAGTTTTAGATTTTAATCTTTCATTTAAATGTGTCAAGGAAACGAGTAATAATGTAAATAACTAGAGAGAGTTAAACCTGAAAAAAGATCAGGAACTGCGTTAGGTTAAATACATATAATATGGCATTATCTACCTTATACAATTGGATAATGATACTAATGACGATAAAAATGGCGACGACGATAACGACAAAAAAATTTAATTATTTAGGATTAATAAAAGGCACATATTTAGGTATGAATCTTTCACAATTTGTTCATTTTAAAGATAAATCGATGTCCCTACTGCCAGTGCTGTCATTTTGGCAAGCCCTCGTTGCGATATCTTGTGCTTATTATCAGCAGAAAAGACATCAGGCTACCATTTTAGGGTTTTAATATGACTCGAATTGGATTCTCTTCCAGGTCGTTTTGCTGAAAAGCGGTTGCTGTAACCGCTAATACCAACAGTGGATGATCTTGTACTAAACAAATGTTACTCAAAATTGCGGTTAGTCTGATTTATTCATGCGTTACTTGACAAACATTTTGAAAGTGAAGGTTTTTAGGCTGTACTTTGCTTGCATCCTTCCTTTGTGGAATTTGTACATTTGCACATAGCAAATACCCTATAGAAGGTAACGAGGGGGGGGGGGGTTCTATAGTCAAGTAAATGTTCAGTTACTTCCATACAAATTACATTCTCCACAGCGGAAGGATATGAAGCAAGCATATCAGGGCCCGAAATTCCTTCGAATTCTGTCATGTCCGTTATTTTGCATGATAACTACTTCAATAAATTTATTTGCTACAAGATCCACATCACACACTGGCTCATTCCTTCAGGAAAATGGTACATACCACACTCAAACCTTTTATAGATTATAGTTTACAATCAATGTGATTAGGAAACCTCTTGAAGTAGTGATAATTTGAAACAAAAGCAAAATGTCAGACGGTTTATGATTACATTTTGAATGGTTTTAGACATGCATCAGTTAGACTTGCCATATTTATCACAACCCTTGTTTCTTCAGGGTCCATATAGCATTATTTTTGCTAATGTGGTTGTTTCATTCATAATGTACACTTTTCCGAATGTCACATTAATATACAATTCCTCAGCTTTAAATAATACTGCAGTAAACGGCATACGCGGAGTAGGTGATGGCTCCATAATTTATAAAACTAAATATCTTCAACTCCCTTTATATTAATAGTTGAACCTCTAAGCACAGCCAGGAAAATGGTAGACTAATGAAAAATTACTAAGCCTATCGGAAGCCATTTTTATCTGTAATGATAACCTAACAGTAAGAAGCTCACTGACATATTGATTCATCTGCTGAAATAAATGGCCCTCGATTTTATCAATGAACTATTACCGCAGATGCAAACATAAAAGTAACATTAAGGTGTATATAACTTTGATGACTGTTCGACTTCGTCGGGAGGCGGGTGTAATTTTTCATACCTTGGCATAGATCAGAAAGCAATTATTACCAATAACGATTGCTTTTATCGTTAAAAGTTGTTCATAACCAACAGCAAAATAAGCCCGATCTAACGACGTCTAGATGACTAGAGCTCAATAAGGGGATTTCAGAGCTAACATGGATCTTACCGTTTTTGCTTACCTCCACGGTAAGACTCGGAGCTGTTGAGGTGACAGGTCCCGGACTTGATGTAATTAACACATTATTGATACTAAAAACAATTCTTGAAGAAAGCTAGCCTAATAGAACAGAACAGAGGACAATGTTCCCAGAGAGAGTGAATAGTAACAAGTAATGGTCATACATAGGAAACAAAATGGAGATCCTATTGATCAGGTCAGGGCATTGAATAATTTGCATCCTTTAGAAAGACGGGCTTTCTCACAATCAAAGAAGGTTGTTCAGTTCGATTAGATGGAACAGTTTTATTTATATCATGCAGATAAATTGAGACAACCACTAAGTGATAGCATCCTTTCATAGATTATGACATAAATAAAGAGTTAAGTATAACCACAACAGCAGCCCCATATCCAAATTGTGTAATTCACTGGGTCTAATTTTAAAGATGCAATGCAAGTCGCTGTACCAGATGCGAACTCTTTGAGTTACTCTTTTTGTTTTTGTTTTCGCTTTATAAGAAAACTTTCCACACATTAAAACTTTTCAGTCCAAGTTTAAGTCAGAGATTACTTCCAAACATTTCGGCCAAAATAATGCCTTTAACCAGCAATGAATGCAGCAACCCAAGGTTTAAAAATGAGAAGGTTGTGTGTGAAAACAGAAAATTATACAGATCTCTGTTGTTGACAAGGCAAAAAGTCAACAAGTACTTAAACAGCTTATATTAATAAGACAAAAGTTGCACTTTACAGGTAAAATGCGTAATCCCTTGATGATGAGAAACTCACAATTTGATCAGTTTTTACTCTCAACTTCTTTCTTTCCTTCCTCTTGTTACATGTTTCAACACGGTACGGATATTAAGCTACAATGAAAGGCCCATAAATAAGAAGTATACGAATACGAAAGTAACCATATACCAGATCTCTGGACAACTACGAGACACAACAACTTTTTCAGAGACGTTTGCTTCTTTCAGCTAAGTATAGCATTTACTGCAAAGGCAGATGTTTTCATTGATGATGTTTGGTTTCCTGGTTTTCACAATAACAAAAATTCTTCAGAGAAATGTTAAAGTAAACAGCTTTCGAGGAGCTTGTTTTGACACAAAAAGATACAAAACAAGATAAAAGCTAAAAAAAAAACTAAGTCATTTCTTTTTTTTTATGTTTTGTTCAAAATCACAGTGACGTATGTTGAATAACCAGAGACAAAAGACAGGAAATTTCTTACCTCACTTCTAAATATGGGAAGTATTGATGAAATTAAAATAAACTTTTGGTGGGGCAGTAATATCTTTGTAGCAATAATCTTATTTTGATTAATTTGTTTTTGAAACCTAACAGCTAGAAGCAGTGAGAAACTACAGCTATTCTGACATTTTATTTTCGCCGGGATCAGACGGCATAAATGGATTCCTTGGGGTATTTTTTTAACTCTCATGTTGTTTTCGTTCGTGAGCTGATGAACGTCATTTTTCGAAGGGAGATGAGGTTGTAATGAGAAGCACTGTCAAGGGCAACTTTTATATGATATCAAATCATGGCTAGGGACGCACTAAACTCATTTAAATGGTCCCTGGATATCAAAAGGCTCAAATAAGGTGATGTCAGAACATTTATGCATTTCCAATGTTCCTTAATGTGTTCACTTGATTTATTTCTCAACAAAATTCACGGTATAAACGTTAAATACGTATACGTTTCTCCTTGTCAATAGCACTACCAACAATATTCAGATTTAGGCTAGTTGCTCAGAAATATCGGGCAGTCCCAACTGTCACCTCTCTAAACTTCCTGCTCGGTTTCTATCATGCTAGTGAAAATTACCGACCGTTCATTGTGTATGGCTGGTCACTCTTTAGCCATCAGAAGGCATAATCTCCGAAATAACGGATGGATAGAGTTGATAGGAAGAATGAGTCATGTAAGTTTGTGGTTCAGTAAACTCTCGGACTAATTCAGACGTGGATCTAGGATTTGGGAAAAGATGGACACCTTTGTGGCTTCGATAAGCAACGGAGAACAGTGCGTAAACGGAGCGCTACCGATTATTAGCCCGAAAGGCTTGAGAATATTTTGGATGGAAATACTCCTAGATCACCTGGATTGGCACTCTCCGGGCACTATTTGCCTGAGTATGGAACGACATCACAGGCTTGTATAGTACTGTTTTTTTTTCTCTTGGTAGGTCAGTAAGGGGTTCATGTGTCCTCATGGTTGCACCCTAGCACTATTAACCCGTGCAACTACCTGCGCGTGGGGGTGCGAAAATTTTCTGTCTTGTTGTTTGTCTATGAAAGACATTCGAGCTTCGTCGGGAAAGCTCATACCGATTAGGACTACAATTTTACGATTAGGATAATTTATAAAGAATACAAATATTGATTTTTTTTCTCCATTATACAAACAACGCATCTGAAAGCTGAGACCACGGCATTCTGAATACAGTCAATGTTATTGCCATTTTCAACGATGTCCAATAGCTACAGTCATTCTCGACCAATTAAACTTCATGGTTGGAATTGCATGTGTTTTGTGAACACAATATTCTTGAATCTCAGGCTATTCCACAACACCAAGTTCATTCTTTTCCCTGACGGAGGAGGTGACCTGACAGGGTGTCTTACCCAGGCATTGCGCATGAAATTCCATATACTAAATTAGTGATACCTGGCTGGAGTGGAAACGGGAATTCGACCATATTCATTTATTCGTGTGAAAATATCGATATTTCGAGTTCTACAATAATGTTCGTCTGTTTTTTCTTTCGGTTTCATTCTGTTAATTTTCTGCCAGTATATTTAGTGCCCGGAAATATAAGCGATGTAGTTTGCCAGAATTTCCTCGATGAAACTAAAAGTTAACTAATTTATGAGCAACCTGAGAAAAATTCCCACCCCTTCAAATTCGTCTCTCTGAAGTTGACCCCCTCCCAACAAAGCACAGTATTTTGGGGCTCATGTGTGAGGATATTTCAATTTCAGCTGGACGACGTCTCCCGATGACCCTTAAATTATGAAACCTAGTTTGTGGGGCCTCCTTAGTGTGGGGTTTGGGGGTCCCTGGGCACGTGCCCCGATGGCCTATGCTCATGTAGCACAGAGTCATTTATTCGATCGACTCCGTCAAATGTTAAGTTTTTCGGGATTGAATATTTTCTTCTCTAGCGTCCGCGAGGAGAATGTTTATCTTTTATGCTTTTTTCAACTAGATTTAACAGGCCAAAATAAGGTAAATTAACATGTTGTGGAAAACATTACTCAACGCCCCATTTCATAGGTTTATACGTTTAGTGCGATTTTCCCGGCTATTTGACTTTAAGACTCTATTTGTTTAAACTTAAATATTATTATAGGCGGAGTCCAGAAGTAGTACATCTGACTCCACTGAAATTGCCACTCGTTGAATATTCAATTGCAAGTTACTTTCGACATTCCTTCTGCCTTCCACCCGGTCGGTTAAATAAGATGAGATAAATTTAACACTGGTTGACTTTAATGTAAGGAACCAGCTTTAGCTCATCAGATTTACTTTACAGAAACATTCTCAGAAGGGGTTCTATTTTCCTCGCAAAGGCAACGCCTAAGCATGCCACTTATTGATTACTGTTCTTTGCGTAATGCTAAGCTTCCTGCTGAACAACTGTCAAACCAGGGAGTTGTCCAAAAAAGACCTCAATGAGCGAATGGTAAAAAGGATCTACAGCAAAATTACAGGATATTGATTGATTAGAAAGTAATCACGTGAAACTAAGAAATCCAAACGATCCAAAGTAAATTACACTTCCAGGACATGACAAAAGATCGTGTCATTCTTCTAGGCAATAAAGAACAGGTAATAAAGAAGTTTAAAGTTAGTAAAGGTAAAAGTGTAAAGACTTTCAAAGCTTAAAAAGTTCAAAGGCAATAAAAATCAAAATACACGACGTTTCGGAAGGACACACTAGAGTTAAACTTAAGGGAAAGCAGTAAAACATAGAGCAGATCACAAAAACTGTGTCAGGTACTCACTACTAAGACTTACGTCTTTGACATTCATGCCATATGGGGCCAGGGTATTAAGCTCAAAAAGTCAGTGGTGCTCACTTTCTTCCCGAGTTTTCTTTTTGTGGTCTCGAAGCTTTTAAATTGCTTTAATTTCCAATTGTTCACGGGTTTGAAAATGTTTACCATAGGAGTGCGGCCTCTTTTAAATTCTTGTTTGTGACCCCTATGTGTAATCATGAGTTTAGAGCCCGTCTCTCTTACATATTACTTTATACAGTCAAAACAGTTTACAAGATTAATACAACTTGTATTTATTGTACAAATTGTATGTAGCAGAGGCCGATAGGCAATTATCGGACCAAACTGCGTACACTGAACTTGGTTCTGATCCCACTAACGATAGACAAACTTTGGTTAAGAAAACATTGACCAACCTCATCAACAACAATCAACTTCCCAAATCAGCTTCATCACTACTCCACCCTTGTCCACAGATTTCTAATTTCTATCTTCTTCCCAAAATTCACAAGGCCAACAATCCTGGTAGACCCATCGTTTCGTCCCA
>WURT03127828.1:0-10179 GCA_009936505.3 Holothuria glaberrima | reverse complement strand
TCCCCCAAACTAAAGATTGAAATTATGTCTGATGACTTCATTTCATTTGAATGAGAGAAGGCCTACCGTGATATCTGTAGTCGATGCATCCTGAACAATCACAATGATCTGAAGTGATTCCGCACCATTTTTCAGGGGAACAACATGGATACTGACCATCCTTCTTACATTTAGCGACCTCGCCGTTTGGGGCCAAATAGTCACCTCCACACCTGTAGTCTTCTCTATAATCTTGACCTGGATCTACAAAGCATATATGGATACATTAAAGATTAAGCTTAGGTAAACAGCTTTAATTGAAATTTCATTTCAATCTGGTAGTGGAATGGTTACCTCCAACTTTTTGGAAGGAGCAAGTACTGGGACACTAAGTATGGTCTTTCCGAAGGCAATTAACTGCATTCGCGTCGAACAGTTCTGAAAGGGGGAAGTGAATAATTGAATTCCATTGGTAACGGGACTACTGTTAATGTTCTATCAATCATGTGAACAGTTCTGAAGCGGAATAACATCGAGAAAATCAATTTTATTTATAACATGCACAAGCAACTTTCACAATGCAAAATTTAGAAGCTGTGACTTTAAAAACATTACCACATATCAAATTTAACACATTTTTGTGCCAAAGTCATCGTTCCTTCCATGATTAGATTACAAAAATGGTGTTTAATATGAGCGTTGAGTATGTCTACGGTATGTTGTTTTGAAATGGATACTACAAGGGAGATGTAAGGAAGGAGATCCAACGCTTAAATTTGTCAGAAAATATGTTCTTAAAAATCCCTTATCAGGTAACAAAATTTGTTTGACAGGTCCCTTTATTGCCATTGTTTAGCCTTTTCTGACGTACGCTTCCCAATAATGGTCCGCTCTCTTCAAACCCAAGTAATCCAGAAACAAAGATCATTGGTAACACGTTACTTTGAAGTGCAACCTCTTTGCCGACAACGGCCTCAGTAAAGGTTTTTAGTCAAACGACTTTCCATAAACGCTTAAAAGAATGTTCCAGACGCACATTTATATTTGATATGTTAAAGAGGAACATATTCTAGGCAATCTGTGAGATTTTTTATTCATTTCCCATGTTCAGTTCTCGAGTTATAAGCAATTGAAGTTGACACATTTTCTACCAAAAGTGAACTTGAAGCAAACAGGTGTGACGTCATGGCTTCACATTATATTATATTTAAAAGAAATTTGGGTCAAGACTATTCTTTCAACTAATATAAGTTCTTTGTGCAAACCATGGTCTTCAGTACCAAATCTCCTTCAAGGCTTAGAGCAGTTTCAAGAGCAAGAAAATAGGTAGCTTAATGTCGGTAACCACCTAGTCTCAAAGGACATATAAACGTTGGATCTTCTTCCCTAACAACTTCCTTATGCTACTTCAACTACAAGTTCTAAAGAGCCTCAGCCAACATGAGCTTTGGGTTAAAACTACAACCAGGGGCTTTTCCTGAAATAACAAGGTAACCCAGACTGCAAACACTGTACTCCCTGAACCCACCTCGCCGCTGTTTGACCGTTGCTTAAACTTTCCTCTTAAGACATAAACAGAAGCCCATATAGTAGCAGCAACCTCTTTTTGAATCAAAGGGCTCCTTTCAAGTCTTCTTTATTTTTGTCACAAGTATCCTACTCGATATTTTGCAACACAAGTTGTACTTAGTACAAATGAATCAAAACGTTACCCTGACAAGTAACATACTTAAAGAAAACAGAATTCGAATTTGTTTGATTTACTTAATGGAAGATTGCACATATAGTGATAATCACTCCATCTTATGACGCCATCTTATGCTCCTAGATGAGTAATTTATCCATGTTTTGTTTTTCTTTCAATTCTTGATGTATCTACTTATGGTGATTTGAGGTGATCTTTGGTTCAACCAGATTTATAGAATTCGTCTGCTCGATAATAGAAATCCACATGCAAAAATTACGTTTCTAACTGTTAAACTCCTTGAGATACTGATTTAACTATTCTAACTCTCTAGGACACATCGTTTTTCAAGCTTTTTAGTTTTCGGGCCGGCCCTGGTGACTTCAGGTGACCTTTGAATTTCTCTAAACGTAAACTCCCCTAATCATTGATAAGTACCACATGGTAAATATGGGTAAAGTACATGTTTAAAAGCGTGTAGTTTTCCATCACATGGTATCTGGTTTACAAGTTTAACACCTGACACCAGACTAAAGCACTTCATAACTACATAGAATAAGCACTACAACTTGCTGACCACTACGTATAAAAATGCCTTCATAATAGTTTGAACACCTTTACTCGAGTTAAACATTTTTCAACCATAATAGAAACTTCGGTGATGTCATAAAGAGAAGGCCAAAATTATCAAAAGGGCAGGTCAGAGGAGGAGACTGCCTGAAAAAGAGATTAACAAAAGACGAAAGATTTAATTAAACTTCCAAATGAAAACGTCGCACAACAAACGATCACTTACCGGCACTAGATGTAGTGATTTGACCAGCATAACAAGGAGTACCTAGTGTGACTGACGGAAACTGGTCGCAATCAAAACTTTCTGGCCAATAGAAACCATATATCATCATGACTTCTTTGCAACCTTCCTCTGCAGCTAGACATAACTCTTTACATGGTGGATCCGGCCTTTCAGCATAACATGGGGGTGTGTAAATAGAGCAGAGAAATTCTTTCAAATACGGTGAGCATTCAACTTCGACCAGCGGGTAGAACTGATGTACTTCAAGTCTAGCGTATGACTGGTCTTCGATGCCTAGTAAGTTTGGTAGCCTAGTTAAATTGTAAGGTAGGTCCTGGCACATCGGTACGGTGATTTGTTCGCAATCTGTCTCTGTGTCTACAAGGGAATAAAGAGACATTTCAAGTGTAACCTCAAAGTCATCTGTTTCAGATCCTCATTACTGAATGAGGTTTATAGATGACAGAATAGGACAGTCTAGAGACATTTATCACCGATGTAATATTGTTTCATTAAGTATGTGTTTGCCACGTTGTTTTAAATATGTTTGAAAAATATTACATACTTACCGTATGGATGTTAAGCATCCATGACTTGATACCAAATCCAAGTAATAGCCCCGTATTAACTACCACAATCATTCAAAATGCTGTTAAGACAGTGTAGGCATTTATACATATGGTATCACGTTTTCAAGAACATTGCTGCGATGGTCCTCTTAGAGAACATCTCTAAGCTATGCCCCCCCCCCAGACGAAACTTATCCCAAAGGAAGCTAAGACGCCGGAAGGACCTAAGACGTTAAAGCCATCAGACAGGTCTGCGATAGTGCAAACAGGAACTATCTTGAACAGCCGGGCAAGCTTGGGGTAGTGTCTGAAACATCTCATACAAAGCTTGTAAATTGGTACATTTTAATAATGCAAATAAATCTTGCTAATACATACTCATACTACGTATGAAGCGTATGCACGTACCTTACATGTGCAGGTGCTAGCAATTTAGATGCTGAGCATTAATTCCCACTCACTTAGTAGTATAAATGACTACAGCAACAAAAGCAGCAAGGTAAAACTTCAGATTATGGCCACCCTAATTCCTAAGTTTAGGACCTTCCTGACTTGTGCACTGCGAGTCTGCTTGTTCTAAAACTTTTTCTACCATTTCCTTTCACAAACACGCCTCCCCATCAAAATTTTTAAGATACTTAACTGATAGCAAACAGGTGTGCCTTCCCTACATCCACTAGCAAAATCATACAATACTTTTTATGACATATTCACGTATGTGAGCACCAATTCGTGAATATGCAGATGGAAAGTTGTAGTATTGCTACATGTTAGGTTTTGCACGTATAAACACTGGCGCCATTGCACGCAGAACGTGGAGGAATTAGAATGTACCAGTTATTCTGAAGCCAGCGTAATTGCGCCTTATCAAGTCTTTGGACACCAAGCTGTAACATCATTTGTTTTTTTGTAAACACGAGTGAGTCGATTGGGAAATACTAAGCACGCATGGGTGCCATCAAGGCCCTCCTCGTGTGTTGGTATGCTTAGATACATGCACACACAAACATCATGTTGTTTTTTTCAGACGCAAGGGGAAAATAAATATTCGCTTCTTTTTCAGTTTAAGTATTCTGAAAAATGCGATTACGTATTCACAATAGCACGTGCTTCTGGGAGTAGTCCAACATTTTGAAGCCCATATATTCCAGTTAAAGCTGTTACATATACCAATTGAAGGAAAAGATATATCAGGAAACATTCAGAGACCCACAAATTTATCTCAGATTACTGTCTCACTTTTTTGTTCATGAATCCTTCTAATAATGTAAAATCGAAACAAACCCTCCTTTGTGATCTTTTCCTGGTAGTTTAGGACTATCTATATCTGTCGAAAATGACTCAATGAGAAAATGCACTTTGTAGCGGTATTATATTAGTTCTTTTCAACAGTTGTCCATTAAGTCCAAAAAAATAATCATGAAAGTTCAAGCAATTTAGAGACAAATGGTTTGGGTACCATAGAGTTTTACAGTATGCACGAAAATGGACACAAACACGAAGGTTCTGAAAGTTCTGTAAAGATCTTAAAGTTTTTTCAGCAAATGAAAAATACTAAAAATGGTGCTGTCTAACAAAACAAAGGGGATAGGCTATCTTCTAGAATTGCTAGACAAGGTCCCCCCCCCCCGTGGGTTCGGAGATATAGAATTGGCCCGCGGCTTTGTCAGCATGTCGTAAGAGGCGACTAACAGGGACAACTCGTTTGCCGTGAGTTGCGACCAGTGTCGGTGGAGGAGAGGGTCCTGGTGGTTGAGTGAAGGCTATGACTGCGGTCTGGTCCTAGTAACACACCTCTTTGGCCTCAAATTCACCTAGTCGGGAGGTTGAATAGACCTGGTTCAACCAATCGGCTGGTGGCGTCTTGCCCTGAGATTCCACTTACCTGCTTTATAACCATTTGCGTAAATAACCGGGACACAGACCACATCACATTCAAAGGGTATGACATGTATAATAAAACTTCTACATCTCCCCTTGACAATAGAGCAATTGGAGGATCAACGATATTGGTCAAACAAACAGTGCCACACTCCACCGTCCATCTGAACACTAACTTGCAAGCTATCACTATTCAAGTTACACTTCACCGCACGGTTACTGTTTGTTCGGTATACATCCCGCCGAGATGTAAGCTGCAGCGAAGTGATTTGGACTTGCTGGTCAGCCAGCTGCCCGTCCCATTTCTACTTCTGGGAGATTTAAATGTACACAGTGACATGTGGGGCTGTACTAATGCTAACCAGATGGGTGGATTGATTGAATCTGTGATTGCTGCTTCGGAACTATGCCTTTTGGATGACGGGTATTCTACCTACATTCAACCAGCCTCTGGATCACGTTCAGCAATTGATCTCTCAATCTGCTCTCCGGCAATTCTGATGGACCTTCAGTGGAGAGTCAACGATGACCGATGTGGAAGTGACCACTACCCCCTTTTAGTCGATATTGTCTACCCAATGCCCGACGAGAGAGTTCCCAGGTGGCAACTTCAAAGAGCTGGCTGATCTGAATTTAGCAATCTTAGCCGAAACACGATCGTCACGGCGCATCATTAAAACCAGCAAGCAGGATTCATGGAAACAGTATATTTCTGAACTTAACTCAAATACCCCAGTCAAGAAAGTATAGGATATGGAAAGAAAAATCAGTGGAAAGCAGCTTAATTCTTCCGTTTAACACATACCCAAACTAGAAGGTAGCAAATGCACAGAAACAGCAGATATTGTCAATCTGCTTGTTGATGAGTTTGAATCCATCTCTCAAGCAATCACTATTCTCAGACCTTCCAGACATATCGGTATACCGTTGAAAAACAGAAAGTGAACTTCACCTCAGATAACTCTGAGGACTACAGCAGCCTCTTTAACATTACGAAACTTCGTATTGCTCTCGAAAGAAGCAACTGGCCCAGATGAAGTTCACTACCAGTTCCTCAAACACATTTCCGATAACTCCCTACAGGTGCTTTCAGATATTTTCAACGGTATATGGAAAAATGGCAACTTTCCAGCTGCTTGACGGAAAGCCATCATCATTCCCATCGCTAAACCGGGTAGGGACCCAACAAATGCTACAAATTACCGCCCCATTTCCCTCACTAGCTGCCTGTCCAAGACGTTTGAACGAATGATCAATCCCCGTCTGGTCTGGTTCCTCGAAGCCAACAACCTCATGACTAGATTCCAAAGTGGCTTTCGACAGGGCCGCAGTACCACTGACCAATTCGAGCGCTTAGAATCTACAGTTCGTGACAGATTTGTCCGGGGACACCTTGTTGTATCGGTATTTTTCGAACTGGAGAAGGCATACTATGCCACTTGGAAACATGGCGTTCTGAAAGACTTATACAATGCGGGTCTGAAGGGCAGAATGCCGCTTTTCATTCAAAGTTTCCTGAAAGATAGTGTGTGTTTCGTGTTCGTGTAGGTTGCGTATTGTCTTGTCAGAGTTACATAATCAGGAGATGGGTGTTTCTCAAGGCAGCATCTTGTCAGTTACTCTTTTCATCATGAAAATAAATAGCATCGCCAATGTTGTGAACACTGGGGTTAAGAAGTCTTTGTTTGTGGACGACTTCTCTATTACCTGTTCCTCAAGGAACATGAGGTCTATAGAGAGACTGATGCAAAGCTGCCTCAATAAGATCCAGCACTGGGCTGACAAAAACGGATTCCGTTTTTCTCGGACCAAATCTGTTTGCATGCACTTTTGCAACCTGAGAGGTGCCCACTGCGACCCAGACCTGAGTTTGAACAGTGTTCATATCCCAGTTGTTCCCCAGACTAAGTTCCTTGGCCTGATACTCTACAATAAGTTCAACTTCAAAGCCCACATCGACTTTCTCAGGCGGAAGTGCCAAGGAGTACTAAACCTGTTGAAGATCGTCTTAAAGATGGACTGGGGCACTGACCGGCCCGATATACTTCGCCGATAAAGATCCTTATCCTTTGTTAGATCCAAATTTGATTATGGTTGTGTTGTTTACGGCTTCGCTCGTGAGTCACACCTCAGAAATCTTCTTCCTATCCATAACCAGGGTCTGAGAATTTGCCTAGGGGCTTTCCGTACATCTCCAATGCAGAGTCTCTATATCGAAGCCAACGAGCCACCCCCTACACGTAAGGTGAAAGAAATTGTCGCTCCAATTTGCCCTCAAACTGAAGAGCCATAGACACAATCCGACCTTTGAGACGACCTTCAACCATAAGTTTAGCCACATATATCTCACAAAACCTGCAGCTATTCCCCCATTTGCTCTTCGCGTGAAGGAAGCTCTATCACAGGTTTGTAATAACCCCGATTTCGTGGAGCCGTTTACCTTCTCCATCACTCCTCCCTGGAAGTTAGTTGAGCCAGCTGTTGACCTTAGTTTGAGGAAGTTTCTGAAGAACTCAACAAATGAACTGGTGTTTCGTGCCAACTTTAATGAGTTCAGACAAGAGTACCGTCGTTTTCATGCCATCTTTACCGACGGCTCAAAAGCCAAGAACAGGACTGCAGCTGCGGCGGCAAGCCGGGACGCATCCCTGCAAGTCAGACTACCAGATGATACATCAATATTTACTGCCGAACTCCAGGCACTTAGGATGGCATTCGAGTTGTTCAAAAGCTCTAACGGTCACCAGTTCATTGTTTTCACAGGCTCTCTATCCAGCCTTTTAGCACTTAAAGGCTATGAGCAAAGACACCCCTCTGTTAAATCTCTCGTGAAGCTTACTTAAATTTAATGAGACTACATAAATCAGTTGTGCTATCGTGGGTCCCGAGCCACGTGGGCATACACAGAAATGAAAAGATCGACGTTCTTGCTAAAGAAACCCTACAGATGGACATCACCAACCTCTACTTACCCCCACACTGATTACCGTCCTAAGATCAATTGCTATGTAAAATCGAAATGGCAAGAACTGTGGGGTTCCTTCCCTCAAAACAAATTGTACCGAATAAAACCAACGGTCGGGACTGTGGGTAATGCACCCCTCAGTAACCGGAGAGATGATTTAGTCCTGACTAGGGCTCGCGTCGGCCACACTTACCTTACCCATGCTTATTTACTCCACGGGGATGAGAGACCATACTATATTCTCTGTGATTGTGCTGTCCCCGTCAGACACATTCTCGTTGACTATTATGAATACTCTCATATTCGTCAAAAGTACTATACTGTGCCAAATCTGAAGATGTTATTTGAGCACACAGACCCTTCTCTCATTTTGGGATTTCTCAAGGAAAGTAACCTCTATAGAAATTTTTGACATGACTCCCGCATTTGTATCTGCCTAGACATTTTGGTAGAATTCTACCCCATTTTACGTTTTCAGTTGATTTTTATTCCTCCATTCTTGCTGACACTATATCACAAATTCGTGTTGGTGTGTCGTTACACCCCATCTAACTAACTGCTTGACAACGCTGGACACCAAACAAAAGAGTCAACATAATATGTAGCCTACCTTTGATAGGCTGCAATGCAGACCTTACAAGAAAATTGAGCCCGCTATATATTTGATCTATGATTTTTTAAGTTCCAGTTATAATACGAACTTCAGTACACATGATTTAAGGGTGTAAATGTCTTATTTCTACGACATTCCATTTCTCTCGGTGAGTTTCACCCGATGGTCACTGGTAACTTCACAGATGACTTATAAGGCTTACTAAATCGAACTTTTAATTCTTCCTTTTGACTCCTACTCAAATGGCCTACGGACCGTAACATTTTGAATTACCGAAATAAATTAAATCATGTTATTCGTGTTTCTAACAAAAATTATTATACTTTGAAATTTACTAGTTGCAAAAAAGATCCTAAAAAGACATGGTTCTCCAATAATGATGTAAACAATAAGAATAAGAAGAGGTCCATTTATCTTGAGTGTTATGTACGTAATGGTGTCAAGCTAACGGATCAAGGTGGTATTGCCAATGGCTTAAATGTCTTCTTCGTCAATGTTGGGCCTTCACTTGCTCAGAATATCAATTCCTCTTCATCCTCCTTGGATTTTTTGCTCAATTATAATACCCCTACTGATTCTTCTGCTTTCGCTCTTCCTATTACTGAGGATGAAGTGGTCGAAGTAGCTTATATGTGTCTTAAGCCTGGAAAGTCTGCTGGTTATGATGATATTAGACCATCTATTGTAAGACAGGCGATTCCGTACATTACTAAACCCCTTTCCCATGTTTTTAATATTTCCTTATCCACAGCTAAATTTCCTGATCACCTAAAAATAGCAAAAGAAATTCCAGTCTTCAAGAAAGGTAACTCAAATACCTTCACTAATTACCGTCCTATCTCGGTTTTGCCCTGCTTCTCAAAGCTTCTTGAATGTCTTATATACAACCGTGTTGTGAAATTTCTTGATAAAAATAATATTCTCTTTAAACACCAATATAGTTTTCGCTCCGGGACTTCCACAGAAATGGCTCTTTCTGATGCAGTCGAAAAACAAAGAAATCCAAAGCGTAATAAATTAACTACAGCCGGCGTTTTCCTCGACTTATCAAAAGCGTTTGATATTATCGACCACAACATCCTTTGCCAAAAGGTTAATTATTGGGGTATTCGTGGGAACTTTTTGTCCTGTTTTAAAAGTTCTCTTTCTAATAGACAGCAATTTGTGCTTCTCAATGGCTACAAATCTGATATACGAACAGTAGCTGCGGTGTCCCACAAGGTTCCATCGTAGGGCCACTCTTTTTTATCATTTATGTTAACGGTATCGGTAATCTTTCATCCAAAGCTTCAGTTGTGCTTTTCGCTGACGACACAAATACTTTCTTTAGTGATAACAATGTTAACAAACTCCATCGTGTTATTACCAAGGAACTCAACGTCTATATTGACTGGTTTGCAGCTAATAAGCTTTCGCTCAATATCGATAAAACCAATTATATTATTTTTAACGCGAAAAGTAATTTAAGTAATTTCAGTCTTAAAATTAATGATTCTTATCTGAAGAGAGTTGATTATGTTAAGTTCTTGGGTGTATACATTGATTCTAAACTTTCATGGAGTGAACATATCAATCATGTGTCGAGACAGGTAGCAAAGGGTGTGGGTATACTGTCAAGTTAAAACACGTTCTACCAAGACATGTTCTAAGGTCTTTGTATCAAACTCTAATTATCCCCCATCTGACATATTG
>WURT03127817.1:0-11587 GCA_009936505.3 Holothuria glaberrima | reverse complement strand
TTTCTAGGGTGTTAAATTCGTAGGGTAACCTCCTCCGCCGGGATTCCCCTTGAATTAGTGGTGTGCTACCTTTAGGTTTCCAGTAACCACAAAGCCCAAAGGCTTAGTGATTCCTTGCCTAGAGGGGTGCTTTGTATCACTGAGGTTCGTCCCTCAAATTCATACTTCTTGGCTATATCATTCTTTCTATTCAGGTTACCTCCATTTTTAAGATGGTGTTACAATTTGACCTCTGCTGATTTCATATTACTTTTGAACATTATGCGTTAGGTTCGGTTAGGCTGTTTTCAAGTTCAGGATTTTGAACACTAATCCATTGCGCCATCAAAGAACTCGTTTAAGCGTATGACATTTCTAATCAGGCTAAAAGCCACAACATCTTTTACACGTGTTAATAATTAGGTATACAGTACCACTTATGCTTTTAAAAAATTATTGTTGTTCTCTGTAAGTTTATCTTTGGGATGGTAGAAAATTTCAGCCCTTTATTTTCGTTGCTCACAAAACGCTGTACACAATTTGGAGGCACGGCCTTCCACTGTCTTTTTGGTTTACGAGGTTTACTATAGTTTCACTTCTGATGACCTCATATGACCTTCGACCTCCAGTAAACACATAGCGTTCCTCCTTTCTTAAAGTACACATCTTTTTACCACGTATGAAAAATTATCTAAAGCATTAAAATCCGGATGAAAAGTAAGTGAGTATTTTGTTAAAGTAACTTTGGATGACGTTGAATTCACTGCTGCAGCATCCCAGTCCTCTATCAATACGCAAAAATTACAATGATGTTTTATGAGCTCTTTAAACTGCACCGTTGTTTATGTGTGATTCTGGTGCGTGCTCTAACGTACCCACAAAAAAGGTTTTTATTGGTGAATTTTAATTGGGTATGTCTGATTATCCGTTTCAGGAAGTTGTCCGATTCAGGAAGTTTTTAGGCCGAGCTTTGCTCGTTGTAACTGTTGAGCAGTGGTACAGAGCAAGGAACCCCCGCTCCTCCCAGTCTTTGGGAAAGTGACTAAAGGCTGGGGACACATTAACGTCCGTCGGATGGAGACGTTAAATGGCGGTTCCGTGAGCAGGATTAGGAGCGATTAAAATAATAATTTTATGGTCGTCAGTCCATTGGACAACCTGTCTGTCATTTTGGTTGTCCAAAAGAAAATTTAGTGGTCCACAAAGAAATTTGCAGAAACATTTTAAAATAGCAGTTTGCTAACTTTGGTTGCACGAACTTTGGTTGCAATGTCCAATGGACAAACAACCTACCAGTTTGGTTGTCCGTCACAAATTTTGGTCGTCTTGGGCGACCAGGCAACTGTTATAAAATCGAGCCCTGTTTGTCGCATAGTTAATTAGACTGCTTCACTGTCCTCCGACTCCAAACAAATCTCTCTGCAGTTCAAAGTGTCCATATTTGTAGCTTCTTTAAAAAAAAAACAAAAACAAAAACAAAAAAAAAACAACAAAATCGAAAGTCCATGTGCATGAAGAATGACAAAATTTCAGCTCCAGATTTCTTGCTGAATATATGCTTTCAAGTTAAGCTGGTTTGTGATCCTGTCAAATATACTTTAAGTTTAAATTCTCCCACTAAAGAAATTGTTCTTCAAACATTTTCCCTTCTTCAGAACAGAGTTAATTGCTACTAGCAGCCATGTTCTTCCAACAGGGTGAGGGTGGAGTTGGCTTGGTGGTTGAGTATACTGCCTTGCACACTAGAGGTCCCCAGATCAAATCCCGGTGGATCCACTTGGAAATTTTCTGAGGACCAGAAATTACTTGTTCAGCATAGCTGTTCACAGTGATGTTGAGGGGGTTTAAATTGGCAAATTTTAATTGGGTATGTCCGACTCAGGAAGTTGTCCGATTCAGGAAGTTTTCCGACTCAGGAAGTTGTGAGCTTTGCTCGGTCCAGCTGTTTAGCAGTGGGAAAGTGGCTAAAGACTGGGGATACACTCACGTCCGTCGGATGGGGACTTTAAATGGCGGTCCCGGGAGCAGGATTGGGAGCGATTAGTACACCCCTGCCTCGTTAACCTCTGGGCACTAGTCGAAAAGAGAAGGCGAATCTCGCCGGTGTTCATCCACGCTCCTCTGATATAGGGTCGTCAATGGGCCAATTCTCTTCCTGAACCTGAAACGTTAAACTTAAACCATGGAGCTGTTACGGATGGAGTTCAAGCAACTAATCAATCAGACAATAGGCACTTGGTAATAATTTAATCCTTTTTGTTAGGGGAGATTTTCATTAACAGGTCCTTCAGTTAGTCTTCTAGATTTGTTTGACCCAACCTGGCTAAGGTAATCTTCAGACAAAAATTTTATGGAGACAATGCTTCGAAGTGATCTGCTGCACCGACAGATGGTATAACTTTGTCATCTTTCTAATATAAGCGACTGTAACTGCACTTTTAAGGGATCCAATTTTTTTTTATTTTTCGTATTTTTATGTATGTAAAGTAGTATCCCTTTTTGGTGAAGCATGCAAGTCTACAAAAGTTAAAAGAGTTCCGCATTGTTCCTAAACTCAGAATCATGGAACCAGGTTTAGTAAGTTATTTAAACTTTTACTAAACCCTTATGAAAAATGTAGACTGGTGTAAACAGATGAAATAAACTTTGCCTTCAATGACGACTGGCAATATCATGGTAATGCGTAAAATCATCCCGAAACTGTTTGATGAGTAGCAGACGACAACCATTGTCCTCAAATCCTGTAATCACTTTCAAGTGGCAAAGAATTTGGTTGAGCGAGTCAAACGTCGGAGAGATTATTCTCGGCAAACCAAAAGGTGTCAAAGGGGAGAGAAGTGCTTGTACTCCATCCGTAATAGCTCCATGCATGCTTAAAGTTACCTATGAATTTTCCTCATTTCTGGAGCATTCAGCCGCCATTAAATCTAAATGTCAAGACCACCAATTGTTAGGTTCGACTCATCCAGGAACCATTACAAAGAATTATGCATTCTTTGAAACTTTGTCTCATATTCCAGAGTAACTTCGTTGAAGGCTATTTTAAATTAAAGCATAACATAGAGATATAATTGAAACCGCTTTAAAATCATGTTCTTACCTTTTATATGCTGTAAAAATGGCCAAATCGGCAACTGGTCAGTATTCAACGGATACTTCTCGTCCTTAATGCGCCCTAGAACTGCACTTCTTATAAAGTGCTCAGAGTTGTACGCTTTTAATTAAAAGTACCCGTCTTAAATCATTTACAATATCGAAAGTAGGATGATATACATATCACCTGCGGTTCATGGTCAACAAACTACGGAAGCCTTTGACGGCCTAGAATAATTTGGTTGACTTTGTTAGCATTAATTTTTCAGAGTTCTTTAAAACTCTTCACGGTCTATAAAATTTTGTAAGGCCTTGTATTGAGACGGCAATCATTTCAACAGTTCCCCACGGTAGTTGCTAACCCACAAACATAATCCCTAAAAGAGTTTAGAGGCAGTGTAGACATGAAGGAAAATGTCCATTTTATTCTGTTTTTTAAGGGAGGGAGGACTTGAAGGGGACTTAGCCTATATCATAAGAGAAAAAGTTTTAAAGCAGGAAAACCTTTCCCATTTGACCTCAGAACTGGATCGGTTTCGTATTTTCGGGCAAGAAATGATGACAAAAATTCGGTAAGAAGCGATAAACTGAGGGGAATTCGAGCACATGATTCTTCTCGAATTTTCTTTCATCAAGCGATATCGTTTGCCAGAAAATCTGCCAGAATTTCGTAGTGAATTTTGCCCGAATTCTCAGTTCTCCAGGAATGTGGTGGCGCGCAAAAAATGCTAGAAGAAAATTAAAGAATGAATTTAAACAACGACTTGAACAAGCCCACAGAAAAGTAAAATTCCTAACCAAGTCATTCAAGTTTATTTTCACTAGTATAAATAAACAGTCAGTGCACAGCGCACAATAAGTGTTTAGATTTTTCCAAGATGCCAGATCTTCTAAATACCACTTTAGCCACTACGTAAGTGCAAATTACTTTTTCTTGTTAGTTTCTTGAATCTGACGCAAAATTCCCCACTTCGAGATGTTTTCGACAGTTGCGTTAAACCAAGAAGATTTAGGAAAATTTTGTGGAAAATTTTGGTTGGGAAATGGTTGGGGTAAAACGATCCACCATTTTGCAGCCGAGCCCTTTCTGAAACAAAAAAACTTTCAAAAGAGGAGGGGACACCCCCTCCCCCAGGACAGCAATCACTGGTACATTCAATCAACACAAATTCTCATGTTGCACTTCAGCAAAATTAATTGAGGAAGCCTGGTTTTAGAGTGACGCGGCCGCTACTGCATGGCAGGCGGTTTCGCGCATAAGCGTCGTATTCACATAATGGTAACTTGCTATGGAGGAACGGGAACCGCTCTTTACCGTAGTCCAAGTTACTCTGCACATTGTATTATCTTGACATCCATACGGTGTTTCTACTAAATCCACTCTTCTAGAAATTCGGAGGATGCATGGCTTGTCAAGGAAATTCGGGAAATCCAGGATACGGTACGAATTGACGAAATTCGGGCGTAGTATGTTATATAAACTCCGCGTAGAAATGAGAATATCATTATGATGATATATTGGATCTTGGATCCATTTCCGTTCCAGGGAAGTCAAATTCTCGTGTACGGAAACATTTTATCCACATGTAAGATCGCCGATCGACCATGCGTAATTTCTGTTTACATTCTCTTCAACTCATCTTATGCGTGTTACCATTTTTCATAGATTGTTTTTTTTTTTTCTCATTAATTGAGAAATTGCAGACATGATATCATCCCTATTTCAAGGCTGGGTAATGCAGCTTAGAACACTCGGGAAGTGTCGTTTCCGGCCATCTGGGGGGTTTGTAAAACCCCAAATTTTCTTGTACGCTACGCGCCAACCGATAGTGGTGCTCCGCTTAGATAGTAATCCCGCTAATGAGTAACAAATAAAATTTCGGGCAAAGGGTATCTGCCCCAAATTTCTAGGCGCCCGTACGCCTAAGAAGCCGTGTATTTAATATAAAATGTTGTGCATTTTGCTGTGGGCGTCACACTCACTGCATGACATTCACATTTATAAAACCCCTGTGCTACTCAAAACGACCGGGCGGATCACAGGGGACGGACAGATCACAGAGGCAAAATATTGCAGTGCAATCAGATTGGAGGACGAACATTTCCAGGGTAAGCAGATTAATGGGGGGGGGGGTGATTTTCAGGGCAACAGAGAGTGTAGGCCGAATAGCTGATATAGTAGTCTACATTAAAGGCCCACATCACTCGCCCTCAAAATTTTTGTGCCTGGTTACAGTAATTCTTTATTTGTCCATTTGAGCTGGCTGTACAATAACAAAAGCTGGGAGAATTAGTATGGGTCAACTCAATTTCAGGGGGAGAGAAGAGGGCTATGGGGCTACAATTGGCCGCAAAGTCGTAACAAGGACCAACTAACGTAATTTATATCCCAGTCCACTGAATAATGCCAGGGTCCCAATTTGTCAGATCACCTTGTACTATTAGCACAAATCGTGTTCTTCCCTACACCATTTTTAACGCTAAAACCGGATTTGCAAAAAGTACATATCCTAAACACTTGATATCTCAAAATTAGGAATGTTCGGATGCACCTTACAGCAATGGCGCTGGCACAGGAGGTATGAGGGGGGGGGGGGCCTCCAATCGAAAAATTCTGAAAATTTTAAAATAATCCCAAAAGGCGTTTAGGCTATAGATTTCTGTAGGGGGTAGGGTGAGGTGTGTTTTCGACCGAGAGATGGATCTATTGTAATCATCTTCCATCACAAATGTTTCTCAGACTATCAGAATTTTCGCAAATCCTTCTCGCACTTTCAAAATTTTCGCGCGCTTCAAACCGTATCACAGTGTTGTTCTTGTTATCAATATCTTCCAATAGCAACTCCCAGAGAAGCACAGCAGCAAAAGTCCAAAGCTGTTTAAGAATTACCAGGTAAAGGACTGGCTTTTTGAGTGGTATGTATGTTTGTTCGGCAATTGAAAGTGTCTCGATGCAGATTTTGATTGCAGGTTTTGTCATGGAAACCTTATTTTAAAGAAAAAATTTCGGCGCGCTTCGCGCGCATGCGTCACGATGTGCATTCCATCTAATGACCATTATGAAGCAAAAGGTAATAATACATGGCATGGGTACTGTCCTGATCACAACATTTCAAAAACAGAATTATTTCCAAATGCCTGTAGTGCCTTGCATCAATATGGGATCTTTCAATTAAATTTGTAGCATGGTGTGGAAGGTTGGAACTCGAAAGTGCGTATTTGCCGTAATACATTTTTCAGATATTTTTACCGAGCGCTTCGCGCGCAGCCATTATCGGTGTAGATGGTGGTTGTTAATACATTCTGAAACGCGATTGTTAGTCCTTCACCCCTTTTGCTGTATAGCTATCAGGGAGGTCTAATATCCCCTCCCCCGATTCCCCATTCTTGGAAGCTGTTTGTCTGGATTTTTGTTCAAAATTAGTGAAAATACGATAACTGTTAAGTGTTCGGCATCATAGTCTTTGGGCCCATTATCATTTGAATGTCATGTAATAAGCATTAAGTGGCGAATTTAGGGGCGCATTGGGCCATGGGCCCTCCTAACTGATACCAGATTTTTTCTTAGTACTTAAAATACGTAAAATTTTTTAATAGAAAATTTTACTTCAAAGGTAGCATATGTCTGTATGCGGCACCAGATTGCAAGCAAGGACACCTGAATTTTCAAAAGTTTTAAAAGGGAGGGGACACCCCTCCCCCAGGCCGGCGATCACACACCATACTGCATGGCAACCCGTTAGAAAAATCCTGATTACGCCATTGTAAGCATCATGAATATGTCATTGCACCATTTTATGTAATTGATCCCGGGTTTCCGGGAGGCCCTCTACCAGCCTTAGATGCCCTTTATAATGCAAAATGAAGCGAAGGAAAATTTTGGTAATAGTCAAAGAATGTTTCTGTGGACTCCACGCACGTATTTTGGTGTAAACACTATCTCGAAAAGAAGGCAGTAAAGTAGCCAAAAAAGAGGGGGACTTCAAGAGGTTTGTTGACAACGTATTCTTCTCTTAGACAGCATAGTCTCCTCTTTCACCTAACCAAAAATTAGAATTCACTAAATTATGAACATTTTCCAGTCATATATGATCAGACCCAAAAATATCCCAAAGATAGCACCATTTGTATCTAATCAACCTTAAATTAACGAAAATTCTCAAAGGGGAGGAGGAGCCACTCCCCTTGGACCCTTCCCCAGGACGGTACCTTTATGTAGTGGTAAGGAAGGATCCCCGTTGCTGTGCACAAACGCAGGGCACATAAAACAGATCGATTTACGCGAACATGGGAGTTTAACTGAGGTAGTATTACATCATCGGTGGTGCCCCCAATCACCAAAGTCGGGCGGCGCCACTGCCTTACAGAGGCTGGGAAGTGTCATTTCAGGGGTTCTGAGGGGAAGTTTGTCAAAAATTTATGGTACGCTTCGCGTCAATCATGGTGGTGCTTCGCTTAGATAGTAAACAGGCCGTGTCAAAAATTTTCCCCCTCTAAAAAATTCATCCGACCTTGGCATCTCTGGAGCAGGTATAACTGGTTACAGTTACTAGCGTTAGTATATGCAACTGTCTTCTTGAATAGTCTTAGAGGGTAAAATCTACTAACGCGGGTATCACGATGAAAATACCTGCTTTTGCTTCAAAAACTCAAGAGTGTTGTGCAGTACCTTCAAAATCACACTATCCCCAGCAAATCGTGAATAACCGCGGCAATACAGGTCCACTAAATGTAGGCTACAGTTCTTCGGTACATACATCTGCGTGACTGATTGAGTATTCATAGTGTTTTGAGAAGTGTGGTTTAAGCTAGTTGTAATGAGAACGGTTTGTTTAAAAACAGTCTACAGATTTTGACTGTTTTTGCACCGTTTCTTCAAATTTTGCAATTCACTTTACCACTTTCAGTTTCTACATAAACAGCATGCATTATTAATAGCATCGTTAGTGTATTGACAAAGAAAACATTAGACCCTATATACTTTCCTATTCTTAATCAGGTAACATCACTTTAAGCTATATCAAACCACTTTCATGAAACCAACTATTGGGTGTTATATATTAAATCAACATTGATTGAGCCAGCTATGTTTAGCCAACTGTTGGGTATTGGGTTATAAAACTACGCTGAGCCAATTTCAAGTGACCAACCGTTGTGTATAATACATTGAAACTAACATTGGACCAACGTTACACGTAATAAATTTCTATAGGCCGTAAGGCGCAATACTGTATTATAAGAACTTAACCAGTAAAATAGAATTTATCTGTTTGTGTAGACATGTCAAAACATTCTTTGGTATTTGCGACATAAATGTTCAAAACTCAGGTTTCATTATTTATCACTCATTTTGCATTTTTGTGTAGCCAAGGGATTCTACTACCAAGACCCGAAAATATTTTTTAAATCAGGCCATTCAAATTAATGTAATTTTGCAGAAAATTATAAAAAAAATGCATTAGTCATGGGACAAACTGCATTGTGGATTTTTTTTTTTTTTTTTTGAAATTTCCAGTTGAAATGGGTTATTTTATACAGGGACATAAAGTAACCCAAAAACTCAATGCAAGGTCAAAGCAGAAAATTATTTAACTAATCAGTTATTAATTAGCGCCTTGTCTAATTAGTCGTTTGTCCCATGACAAACATTTTTCATTGAAAAGTTAAAATATCTCAAAATTTAGAGTAGTTATGGAAAGGTTAGGGATCGTCTTCATTTAGATAGTAGCCAACACAACTGTGTAGTTTAAACGAAAGTGTGGAAAAAGATATTAAAATTAAAAACCAAAGTTGTTAGTCACGGGACAATTTTGTTAGGCATGAAACAAGTCCCATACATTTATATATATATATATATATATTTATATATTGTACGGTAAATCTGACTATGCTAGTACTATGGGTTTTACCTTTGTTGCAAACATGGGCTCTTTGTGGTGTATAAAGTTCCTTTAAAGCTAGTTTAAGGGGTTATTAGGATACTAACAATTTTTCCAATAGATTATTCTTCCTGACATTGTCTAACAATAAGTAACTGAATGGAAGTGTTTATCTCATTCTGAATTTGTGTCATACGTGTAATTCAGATTGAAGTTCTTAATAGATTACTAATCACTCTTCCAACAGGTCTTCCTGGAAATAGGTCTTTTAGGAAAGATTTTATTTGATCATGGGTTGAACACTATTGAAATTGGTTCACCTTAGAATAAACAACTTCTTAAAGGTAACCATCATGGCCTGTTGGAACCATCCTTCTTTTTCGGGAAGAGGACTTCTTTCTATACTACACTGGCGTTCCTTTGATAGTTTTGTACCAAGGAAGACTTTGCTTTGTCAACATTTTGAGAAGTGACATTTGGGGTAGGGGGAAACTATGTGAAGTGGATGTCCAATTTCCCTTTTGAGAAATGTTTTGAAAGGAGGATTTGGATGCAAAAAGGTGTACAGAATCTCTGTTATGCCTATATGAACTGATTATGTTTTATTTAAAGTTCTCACACTACCATGTTTCTTAAAACTCCCTTTGTCTAAGGGGCGGGGACACCAGGGGGCTTTGAGAAAAATGTTTAACCTATGCATGGGGGCCTGGGTGCAAAATTGTGAGTACTATCTGTGGCAACTGTTGATATGCTTACTCTGTGTGTTTTATGCAAGGTCTAAGGGAAGGAGCATGTTTTCTGAAGTGGAGTGGATGAATTCTCTTCGCTTTGAAAATTTTTTGTTTCTAAAGTGATGCTCTTTGACATAGTTTGAACTGATGAAGTTTTCCCACTTTTTTGAGAGAGAAGGGGTGGGGTCGGGTGGGGGACAACTCCCTTTTCCCTCCCGGCACGCTAGAGCAGAGCTGGTTTTACAGCTCACTAGTTCCATAGTGAATGGAGTTCATTCCAGTATGTATCAGTGACTAAGGTGTACTGTAGAGCCAGTCCCTTATTCTCATATTTTCCCCATGTTAAGGCCTTTGTGAGAGTGCAAAACATCACTAACATCAAATCTTAATTTAATGTATAAATGTAAGGGCAAGAAGACGAACAGAAAGCCAAAAGGCTTAGTGATTCCATGCCTTTGTAAAATGTTTTGTGTAATGTGGTTTGGAAAGAGCCAAACAGTCACAATGCATTCACTCAACATGTGAACTACTTTTTGTTCTGAGAAATTCTTTTATTTCTTTGTACTGAAATCTTATTTAGAATTTTCCTTGATACTGTGAGATCCCTGGAACAAGTGAGCCTACATGCCAACTCGGCCCGATGTCAACTTGACCCCTACGACAACTCGCCCACTGGCCAACTCACCCCTATGCCAAATAGCCCCATACCAACTCGCCCCCATGACAACTCAGCACCATGGTATCTTGCCCCATGCCAACTGCCGGCCGTGTTCCGACGGCCCTGACAATATCAAGCCAGATATTAATTTAAGACCATGCCAGATAAGAATATCAACGTTTATAAAGCCAGAGATCAAGCCAGATAAAATCTTGATAAAAGAAAACTCGAGATGTGCATCTAAATTTTTAAATTACCCTATCAAGTCAGATATAACTCGATAAACGATTTCATATATGCAACGCAAGTTTAATACAGACATATCAATAGCTTTTTGCGTTTAATTTGGTTACTTGTCCCACATTATAACCTCCTTAGAATGCGACACATCGTCAAGCTGCTGTCGTCAAATAAGCACTGTTTCTGACAAATAGGTGTTATAAATCCATTCGAATCAACAAACCAGAAAGCCAAAAGGCTTAGTGATTCCTTGCCCTTCTTGAGATATATTTTGACCTTGTGACCTCTGGTGACCCCAAATGACCTTTGACCTCCACCTAAAACAATAGTGATCATCTACTCAATATGGCCAACCCACATACCAAGTATGACATCCCTGAGAGTTACCTTCCTTGAGATATCGTGTTTACAAGGTTTTGACCTTTTGACCTCTGGTGACCCCAAATGACCTTTGATCTCCACCAAAAACAATAGGGATCATCTACTCAATATGGCCAACCCACACACCAAGTATGAGATCCCTCAGAGTTACCCTTCTTGAGATATCGTGTTTACGAGTGAAGCCGTCACATACACACACATACACACGCACACACACACGACATCACCATTGCATAGATTCCTTTTGCCTGCGGCAAGGAATCAAAAATCAGTTCAGTTTTGAACCATACATGCTTCCAAAAAATGCAAGTACGATGTTTTATCACAACTCATATTTGTATTGAAAAAATAACAATTCCTCTGTCAATCGCCAGTGTAAAAAATGGATACACTTCAGAGTACAGTTGTTCATCGATCTTTATTGTTACTTCCTGTCTGACACAACGGGACCTCGGGGTCACGCACATAATAACGTAGGTAATTATCATGATGACGTAAACACCTCAATAACATGCACTGAGAATCACTATAAGTAAATATAGCACCAAACTTAATGCAAAAATGAGTGCAAAAGTGTAAGTTGAAACATTCACATCAGTGTTGAAATATATATATATATATGTATA
>WURT03127806.1:0-11588 GCA_009936505.3 Holothuria glaberrima | reverse complement strand
ATATATATATATATATATATGAACTGAGTTGACACTATAAAGAAACAGATGATTTTCAATTAGTCTACTTGTAAGGCATCATAGATTTCCCATAATGCATTGCACTGATGTGCAAATTGAATATGTTTGAAAATTTGTAACTAGCAAATGCAACATGTAATGCTGAAGTGGAGTTTACACCAATTAGGAGGGAAAAATTCACTGAATTTATGAAATTTTTCATATTTTGCCAATGGAATATCTTTTAAGGGATATTTATTGCATATTACTCAGTCCTTCAATTGCTCAGTTTTTCTTTCACCTATCATCGTTATCATTTCCCAATCTACAACTTCAATTTAAACTATGACAAGTTGAAATGGGGAAGAGATGTGGATAGTTTCATATCTTTAATACTCCAAATCTGAAACAAAATTAATGTCTGGTTAATATGGAGAAAGGGTGCTATATTTGGACATCCACGTAAACTGGTGGAAAGCTTTACAAAAAAAAAAAGCATCAATGGGGACCTTAACATAGAAGAAATGAAAACAACTTCAACTCAAAGGCTTCAAAATGCATAATTTAATTCAGCTTTGGGCAGTCATAGCAGTATTGATAAAACCAATTATTTCAAGATAAAATTTTTCAGTAGAAATAAAATATCCACTTTGATACTTTTGTATCCCGTCACTAATCACACAGTATTCTGATAAGCGTAAAGCTGTATATATGAGTTGGTGATAAAAAGTAAACTGAATTTTTCATGTGCAGTATTTGTGCAGATGCTTGACAGCAAGTATATGGCTAAATTCCTGGGACTGATTTATGCAATTATGTTCTTTAAAAGTCCTGTTTAAAGAGTATGAGATGTAAGACTGATGGAGACTTAAATTTTAAAATACGAGTACTGGAGTTTCAAAGTTTCAAAAAAAACAAAATAGCTGGATGAAATCCATTGTCACATTTATCAATATGACTCCTAAAAGATGTTCTGGAGCAAAGAGTGAGCTCTATATAACATCCTTTTGGCAGAAAATAAAATGTCTATTCCCTTCACAAAATTGCTTATTTTCCAACTTCATATTTGTAAATACACATGAGCAACTAGAGGAAATTGTAAGCTAATTGATTTCTTTCTTCTTGTACCACAAGCATGCATGGTTCTTTCTTTCACTTTTTTTTCTAATGACTGTCTGCATTCCCTTATAACTTCTATGGACAACAGCCAATACAACTCTTTAAGCTGCAGCTAGGGATTTTCACTAGCATATTTCGGTAACATTGTGTTGTTAAAACTGAGTTATCCTCACTTACAATTTCATGAATTAAATTTCCCAGAAGAACATTAAGATGAAACATATGACCATTTCAAGAAAATTTGCATGAACAGCAGATCTACCCTTAACTAAATAAGGTAGTTTAAGAGAGTATTATATAAAATTAAATTTAAAAAACTTATTTTTTAATTTCATTATAACAGAACTGAATAATTATGATATAGACACAATGAAATAGGTATAAATTACAAGAGATGCACAAATCCTATCACCTTATCACCTTTATAAAAGTATGAGTTGTTATACTTTTCAACAAGTAACATGTAAGCAATTGCAAGGGTTTTGCAAACCTACAGTCACATCACATCATTATATGTTTCTACAGATGCTTAAGTAGCCACTCATATTAATGAATTTGTGACTGCAAAATCAAGAATGCTTCTAATAAATCATTTGCAAACTTGACTAGGAATAACAGCAAATTATAACAACTGTGATTCAGCATTCCAGTCTAATCTACAAACTCCAAACCCCACCTTTTTCTTTTTCCTAATTAACTCACTGCAATGTAAAGCAATCTGCTCAACATATTCAACTAAACTATGGGATAAAGTAATTGTTGCAATCACTGCAATTTCAGATGAGTGATATTACAAGTTTTCTAGGAATGACAGCCCTTTGAAACAGTATAAGTGTGGACTGAGTTTTAATCTTGACAACGCCCAACGGTTTTCATTCCCTCCGACCTCCCTTCATCACCAACAATGACAAAGGCTACTAAAATTCAAGTAACTTCTAAGGTGGAATATCAACTATTAGTAACAGTTGTGTGGAGTTTTGTATTTAAAAGTTGGGGAGGTGAAGGGGAAAATTCAATTTCTCAGCCTATGATTACGAAGCAATATCTAGACCCTCTGATTGTGGCTGTTTCAGCCACATAAATGTCTTCTAGCATCAAGCTCTCCCTCCTAATACTATATATATATATGTTTTTTTTTTTTTGGTACTATGACGACTTCCAATTCACATTCTAATGCCACAACTTGGCGCTTACTTTACACCAATACTTGTCCCCATTCACAACCTGATTCAAAAAGAAATTAACAATGAGCTTCAGCAAAAGGTAATTGTCCAGTTCCATTCAGCCTGCTACCTCCTCTCCAAGAAAATGTGAAATGTTGTCCAGTTAAAAGGGGTCCACGGAAAGCTCCAGTCCCCTCCCACTAAGATAGTCATCATTCCCTAATGCTTCCTAAGGCTGGAAGGCTTTGGCGACTACTCGCTTGAAGTCTTTGGCGACTACTTGCCACATGCTGTCTTTTGCTGGGTTTTGCAGCAATGAAGCGCAACTTAACAACGTACAGGAAAACAAGCTCTTCAGATACTTTGCACTGCAATTTCATGTTGCAAACAGATACTGGAAACTGATCACATTCAATAAAGTGAAGATAGAATGTCACTTCTGATGTAGCAGAGTAAATACAAGGACTCTTTCTGTGAGGCTGTACTAAGGCCATTTCATGGGAGTGGTGCTTCATTGCCAATGCTGAGTTGGGATTGTATGCTGTCCTAGCACCCTGGTCTAGTCATAACGTCTTTTCTTTTTGGCTTATTGCTCTCGTATGAATACCTGTGACTAATTGACGAATGCTGCTGGGTACCTGAGGAGAAAGGGTTAACAAATGCAACATACAAAGATTTGAATCTTAATGGAGACTGGCAGGTTGGGTAATGTCTGCTCTGACTGCCAACTGTTGCAAAAGGATGAAGGGCTATGGAAAGGTGTGGAGTTGGAAGTAAGTTATGACAGGAAAAGATACTATGCAAAATCTTCATATACACTATGGATACAATGAAACATTTAAAAGAAATGCTAGCTACTTTGATGTGAAATAAGCGGTCGAGACATTCCAGGCAGTCATACCAAACCGTTGGTGTGTATATTTCAAACACTGGGCAAATCATCAAAGCAGAGGACTGTCTGCCTTATCTCTTCCCAGACCATGAATAGAAGCAATGAAAGGGAGTAAGGCATGCAAACTACAGAACACTACTAAATAGACAACAAAAAAAACATACATATACGAAATTTTACAATGGTTCAGAGATCCATTACAAGAAAAGATGTGGCCATATATAACGGGGGGGGGGGGGGGGGGTTACTACTACTATCCACTTAGTTCTGTTTTTTAATCATTTTAAGGTGAAAAACTTTTGAGTTAAAATAGACTGGCCACAACAAATATGCAACTACAGCGACCTTTCTAAAATAGAAGTTGAATGAACTGAATGAATGATTTGATCACCATCAGGGTAAACGGCAGACTTGAAAGTCTAGCTATAATACCCTGGGGATTTGCAAAGTTTCAGATGTCTACTTAATCTGAACACATCATTTCGTTTCGTTTATTGTTTTTTCGTTTTACATATATACATACAAATAAAGAATATAACTTTTTACATAGCTGGGCAACTGAAGATATGAAGAGTAGTAAAGGCCCCATATACCTATGCTTAAAGAAGGTTCACCCCCTGAAGTAGGATAAAACTTTGTCAGAGTTCTCAAAAGTAAAATTCTGTTTTTTTTTTCCCTACTTTGTAACTGCATCATGTTTTCTGTGGTCTTAAGAGGTTAAATACCATGTGCTGGGGGAGGCTGGAGGGGGTGTGTCTTTTTTTTTTCTTTTTTGTCAAATTCCATGTTATTTTTAACTTTTCATCATAATCTATACAGGGGAAAGTTGTGGGTGGGGTAAAGAAAAGGATTGCAACAGAAACTTTTAAACTTCCACGGATAGACTTATGCAATTGAGTTGTATTACACAGTTCACGTTTGATGATAGTCAAAAGATATGAAGTTTTAGGCTTAAGTTTTTAGGCTTTAGAATGGTGATTCTAGATTAATTAACGATGTAAAAGAATGGTAGTATAGCATGCCACTGTGAGTAAAATCAATACCCAAAATTCTGTCTGCTTGAGGAAAAACTCTCAAAACATTTTCAAGAAAAAACAAAAATTTCAATTTAAACCAAGTTCTTTCCTTTTTCCTCTATTTATAAACATCAGGAAGAATCAGGCAGAATGTCACAACAATGGGATGCTGTTTTTTGTCCCCATCACACAATTCAGGCAACTGTGAGCATTCCATTCCAACATTTGTGAAGTAATCCAAGCCTAGAAGCTTCCCCACCTTGTTCTATAAGTTACATCAAACAGTTGGGTATTGATTTAAAAGATTCTGTTATGGTCCATTTTTTTTACCCCACCCACATCTTTCCCTATTATGAAAATGTAAAAGTAACATGGAATTTGACAAAACAGAAAAAACAACACGACCCCTCCGCCCTCTCCCAAAACATGGTACTTGAGCTTTTACGACCACAGAAAACATGAAGTAGTTAGAAAGGTCCCGTAACTTTTTCAGATTAATTTTAGAGACATTTTCTAACACAACCAGCTAGCCAAACTCAAAGCTTTTGAGACATTTAGAGCACATTCATTCCCACCAATCTCAGGGTAGAATACAGGGTATTCTCTCGGCTCATCCATAACCAGGTAAACAAACTCAAGAGTTCTGCACGATTGGCCATCAATTCCGACAGAAAAGAAGCTTGATTTTTCATGCACAGGATAAATGTTGCAAAACTTTCCTTGAATAGCAACATGTACTGTGTACTTGCACGTACATGTGATAAGTTGCAGCAAGCATTCTGTGCAGCCCGTGCAGTATCCCCCTGCAGGCAGAACCTGGAATATACGGCTCTACATTCATGTAGTATACACTCCAGCAAAACCCCTATGCCATCCCTACTGCCTTTTACAGAAGTCTACACATGCTGTGCAGCAGACTTATCCATCTTCCTGCTGGTGAAATTTGGGCACCATTCAATCTATATTAAAAACAACTTCCCACAAGCAACATTTTGGTGCTCACTAAATTAAGTAGTATAGATCCGTCCCTAACTTTTCATGAATAATAACAGTATCAATAGTCATATCTTAGTACTTTACACCTGGCACAGGGATAATTCACATTAGTGACAAATTTAACTAGTAATTGAGGTGTCTACTGTACTTCTGGTATTCTCTATATAGGTATTTAATGGAGTGGGTGGAATAGCCTAGGTGTAGTTTAGCTAACTGGAACTCTTACTAGGTTTTTTGTCAACTGTTTCCACACATCGTAGGCCTATATTCAGAGGCAACTGTTATTAATCTTAAGACACTTTTAAGCACAGCAAGTCAATATATTGAAATATTATTTAACAAGTACTATCAAATGAGGCCATGTTTTGGTGGTGGGGCAGGGGGGGGGGGTTATGTGAAAAGTTTTGATTTTTACAAACAATTTGAAGTTTAAAATCTGGTTCACATTTTGGGAAATGTAGACATAGCTATTTGGGCTTACTTAATTTACATAGGAGCTCTGGCTTCATTTTTGAAGGACCTATCATTGAAGACCTACTGGCTAACCAAAACTTGTCAACAAGCTACTATATAATGATGATCTTGTGATGTTTTTCACAGACAACACTAATGTTTGGCTGGGGAAATAGGCCAAAACTCAGTTTATACAGTATACTGAGCATTTAGTGTGATAACATTACAGTGCAAGCCAGTGCTGGAAGGAGATCTGTTGTGTACAAAATCACAAATCCAGTTAACAAAGAGACCTTAGGAGGATATAATCCCACTGCCTAACAATGAAGTTAGAGCACAAGGAAATGATTTTGTGATTATTTTTTCTCTTTCTCAGTTAGCACTGAACAAAAAGGAAATAAGTGTTTCAATTATCTGGGGAAATGCTAAATACTGAATAAGTTTCTTCTAATGTATCACTTTTTATGAGTTGGGAAGTAAATTTGGAACTGGGTAAAAGAACATCCCAGGGGGTACCTAGGTACCAGAGTTACCCGCTGTGCAAACACTGTGTATCTACAATCAAAATAAATACTAACCAGCCATTGCATAGCAGAAGAGTTCACCAAATAGTCTGCAAGAGCCACCGATCCTTCTGACAACTGCACCAATCGTTCCTTCGCTGTGTTCAGAATTGAAGACGGCAAATCTCTGAAATACTGGGCCTGTTTGCAACATAAAACACATCAATGATTTATCCAAACCATGCAGATGTAACACATCAAACATCACATAACTGATACACTCTTAAAATAAATACTTCACTCTCTAACTTTTAAAGAAATCAAGTCACTATGCTTTCAGCAGAAATATATTGACCATACAACTTACAAGAAAAGGTCTCTTCCACAGACAAATAGATATGCAGTCAAGGTGGGTACATTATAAAAGTACAGTATGTGGTACTATGAAATTATTCTCATTTTTTCCCAAAAATTTCATTTAAAAATATAACCATTTTGCGAGTAACTGATATGCGTTACATAAAACAAAACAGAAATAGTATCTTTGCATTTTAACGTAAAAATATATTGCTGTTTACTTTGGCACTGCTGAACTTATGTTTCTGAAATTCTTTAAGTCCAAGGTAACAAAAGAAGCAATGCAAGACAAAGTTATGTACTGTTAAGCAACATGCCTCTTCAAATGTGCTGAATAACAATTCCACGGTCCCCCTTGTTTCTTCAACAGATTTACGGAGATTTTCTGGTAGGACCCTGATGCTGCTTGAAAGATTGTTTGTAAGGACTCGCAATCGTCTTGTAAGATTTCTAGCAATTGCAAGAGTTCTCTGCTCACCTGTCTGTAATTATTCAATCAGGGAAAGCATAAAAGTTACAAGAAACCTTTCAATCAAACTGAAATAATATAAAGCATCACTTAAATCAAATCTGTCATCTTAAAAGGGGAGCTGGGGGCCTAGGGCAGATAAACATACATGATACTAAAGAATCACAATCTGCTATCATTTTCTACCTTCCTAACACCATTCTGGAGAAGCAATATATTGTAATATTGCCTGCTCTGTCACAATCCCTTTTATACTTTTGAGTCAAAACTTCTTCATCCCTTAAAGGGGTTCATGTGAGTTGATATTCGATATTTTATGACCAATTTGAAGGAAATCACTGGATGACAATGTTTCTAACTAGCCTCATCACTCATGTATCACATCCTATGGTTACCAAAAATGTTAGAAACTGTATTTTTTGTGGACAGCAGTTCCATATGATTAATACCTAATGGTAAAACGTATTTGAGCATTTACCATCAAGGTGTGAGTAAAACTCAACAGATGTTAAAAAAATCATGACTTTTGTGAACCAACTCAATAAGCCCCTTTAAGAGTTGCAAGTTTCCGAGCAAACATAATGCCAACAACTCTGCTACATATATGTACTGCATGAAATTCAGGATTCTATTTTGTGAAAACTTTGTTTGTAAAAATAGAGAATAGAATGATGGCATATTCAGTACCTCTCACAAAATTTAGCTTCAGAATCCCAAACAGTCTTTGAAAAACTTGCTTTTAACCAGATTACAGTACAAATGCAATATTTTATGGCAAAGACTGAAAAATTCCACGTGACCACCATAACTACAAAATGTTGATTTTTCAGGAACTGAGAGAATGCAACTTTTATCTTTTTGTAAAGAGTAGGTGATGAGATGTGACATCTATTACCTTGGCTTCCACATCTTCATCTTCGTTATGAGCTTGCCCCTCTTCACTGGGGTCTACGGTCCAATCATTCCAAGTGTTCCACAGGTTCTGCTGTGTTGAATCAACTTTGGATCTAATACCACTATTAGCTGAGTCGATGTTTTCCTTTGCATATTGAATCTTTAAGAGATGAAAACAACTAAACAAAGTTAAAAAAATATTCCTCTTGCATATTGAATCTTAATAGGAATTAAGATCATACAAACTTACAAAAATATAACTTTGCAGATTAATGCCTAACAATCTGTCACTGTAAATTATGACTTGAGTTGACAGGAAGAGATCATTACTGGTCAGGAAATGTGAGGATGCTCTCTCTTAACTTTAGGAGATGATGTCCAGATGTACATTAGGGTACACCCTTACCATAACTGTACAAACTTCCATGGATAAAGACATACTGTGAGTGTGACAGGAATTAACTTAAATTATTACATTATTAATAAATTTAAGATGACCATTTATTTCCATAGACGCACCTGAGAAATAAAGGTCCTTTGTCAATAAAACTATGAGTGGCCTTGTCTCCAGACACACCAATTAACAACTTTGTGAGGTAACTACAAATACTCAAAAGCTCTTAAACTAAATAGTCCTCACCAAATCCACAGTGAAGTGAAGCTTCTGAAGCGTCTCCTGACTTCTTTTTTGGGCATATTGAATGTTAACTAATGCTTTGTAGTAGAGACGACGTCTGACCTTGTTGGAAACTTTAGAGGCCTTGTTCATAGAGTTTGAGAAAGGTTCTTTGCTCCTTGTACCAGTTCCTTCCTCTGAAATAGCATTGGACTCGTCACTTTCATCACTTATGTCATTCTCAACTCCTTCATCTCTTTCTATTGCCTCCTCTTCTACAAGATATAAACAGCAAGAAATGGGCATCATTCTCATCAAAAAGTCCTACTTCTGGCGGGTGTAAAATGCAGGAAACAGAAGCCTCACTCAGAACATAGTGATTGTAAATCCTCTCATTAATCACTAAACATGCACAATCTGACTCACCTGTAGTCATCAGATGCCCCCCACCCCCACCCCCTCCAAAAAAGTACAGACATAAAGTTTACCTTGTGCTTCTGGCAAGTAATAATCTACAGCTTTCTCAGAAAGTGATAATGCAGCATCCACTGTGGAAGTAACCACTTGTCCTACTCTTGTGTTCATTAGGTCATTCATCTTCTGGGTACCTGTGGCTTTGCTCTGCTCAACAGCCATCCACGCACTCTCCTTCAGTGATTTGACCACCTGCAATAAGAATGTAGGTATAGTAACAAAAAATAAACCTGCTTTACAACTTTTAAATACACAGAAATCAACAATATGTTAAATTAGTGAAGAATTTCATTTAAAATTTAAAGGGCAACAAATCTCACCCCAAATAGTGAAAGTTTTCCAGAGAAGTTTACTTCACCTGTCTACTACACCTTTTGCCAAAGCTACAATGGCCTGTCTGAGTTTAAACTGCTCGATGCCATGCATACCCACCACTGCTGTGAAGGCAGTGTCTGGGATGCGTAGGGTACTGTACACTGCTGAGTCATCTGGACATGTCACAGTGCAGACCAGAGTGATACTATTGCAAGAAGTCGCCAACCATTACTACAGATTTAGGAATATTTCTTAACATGTTTGGGCTGATGCAACAGCCCATGTATGAACATGTCACTCTTGAATCAATAAAAGATGTCTACATTTTCTCAGAAAGTTGTTTGGTACAATGAGAATTGACAACACTTCCAATGTTGTCAAGAAGATTTCATTAAAATATAAAATCCCTTCAAGACAGTGAATTATTCGACCCCCCTCCACCACCCCACCCCTAGACCAGCCACTCACACAGTGCCATTAGTCATTAAGTCATACTGTACCTGATCTGAGGGTTCAGTAATAAGAGGAACCTTCTCCTCCAACCGGTCCAATGACTGATTAGCCATTGAATTGACTGCACTGATTGGTCGTTCCAGACAGTTGACCACTGGTTGGGCAGTGTAGGCAGCCATAGCAACTGATTTCTCAGCTACATCTAGGGAGTAGCCAATGAGGGCATTACTATCCTTGGTCCATTGGTACGCATTTGACACAGATGTCAAGGCAGAAGTTACAATTGGCAAGTTTGTGATGCGAGAAATAGCACTCTCTTCTGAGTTGTGTTCAGTTCCTTCAGATGGGGCTGAGTTGTCTTTACTTTCATCTGCCATGTTTGAATGAGTTGTTATAATAGTTGGTCTCCTTGACAATAAAACCTGTAAGAGAAAAGAGAATAAAAAGTTATATACTCTTTATGTAGTAATCATAATGCATTGCATATATCACCACAATACTTTCAATTCATTGAAATCAAACCCTTTAGCACAATTACAGAAGTATTAAAAGGTTCAACACAACTAATGTTCTGCAAAGCATATGAACACCATTATGTCATAAATGGAAATTTTGCATTGGCACATATTTTTTTTATACATCAGCCAACTTGCTTGATCAACACGGGCTGTGGTACCAGATACAGTACATTCTTTCCAGAAATTATTCTGAAAACATGGGTATCATACAGTAACTGGAGTTTTGATAGGTAAAGGCCTATTTATACAATGTAATTTTTGTTTGTGTCTGTCACGAGTCTAAATCACACGAAACGACATTATGAAACTGTTCGTGTTCTTCCTTACAGTGTTGTTTGGCGCAAAGTAGTCTGCACTGGACACTTGATCTACTCTCACCTACTTGATTGGTCACAGTTGTGTCTTGCTTGCGATGTCGCATGGAATTAGAACATGCGTTTTGGTGCATGGGACATTGCAAGGGTCATAAAATAGTGTCGCAGGTACAGTCTACTGTACATGGTACGTTTCAGACACATGTGTCTGACTCATGCAACAGAAGCAAGCAAAAAGCTCATTGTGTAAGTAGGTCTTTGGTACCTAATTGAGTCATTATAGAGATGATATTAACCCCTACTAGCTTCAAACTCACTTTAGGTCACAAATGCACAAACTTCATTTGCTGACATCTCGAAAACCAGATATTGGAGCAGAATGAAAATTTCTCCAGAACACTTCGTTTTGGCTCTTTTTTCATGTATCAAAAACAACATTCTGCAAAAGCTCTTCCTTAATAACTTTAATAAGAAACAAGGTAGAATTTCACTTAAAATCCTATTCAAGCTCTACTCACCCCAAAACTTGGAGTACCACTCATGTCTATTTAAATACATTGTATCATACAGGCCTTGAGTTTTAGATTTTCCAGGTGTGCTACAAATCACACTCCTCAGGAAATTAGGAGTGTGGTAGGGGTGCTGTTTTAATAGATTTACCAGAGTTCCCATATCTAGGTACTCAAAAAACCACACTTCTCACAGTGATTTGAGACGAGTGATGGTGTGCCATCGCACTCGCACGCCTCAAAACTCAAGGCCTGATCATGCAGTATTATTCATGCATACTGTAGATGGAAATTAGTACCAATGTTTCCACATGAAACAATTATGTACAACAAAGAAACATAGGCTATTGAACAGCTTTACAGCTGGGAAATGAATGAAACACTACTGATAACCAGAAAGCCAAAAGGCTAAGAGATTCCTTGCCATATGATATTGTAACAAACATGAAACACCCACATGACAAGCATGAGATCCCTCACAACTATCCTACTTGAGATATCATGTTAATAAGGTAAAACCATTCTGA
>WURT03127805.1:0-29650 GCA_009936505.3 Holothuria glaberrima | reverse complement strand
AAAAAAGGCTGTGGCCGGCCCGACTTAAACCATTTGGTTACAAACTGAGCCGTAAAACCTCATCTAACTAAGTAGGCTTCATAAAGCACAATGAGCTATACGTTTAGAGTGTCTATGTATTCGTACTCGTACTTTTGCACAGTGCCAGATATGTTCGTATTTTTGTGAATGAGTTTGCTTTTGAAGTCATATTGTACTCACCATACTGCACAGACTGCTCTAAAAGAGCCGTTTTTACACCCCACCATTCTACTGTCTAAGTAGGGTAAATCATGTTGCAACCCTATCGCCTAAGGTCGTTACAAACGCAAGGAGCTCTGGAAGATGTTTCGAGCTCTCTTCTTCACCTGAAATGAGCATTTCTTGCAGGTAAATACAGATATGAAAATTGGCCATTTTTAGTGAGTCGAATTCGTCATGACAATTTTCAGAGTTAAAGTGAAATATTGCGTTTGTTTACCCAAAATTTTCAAATTTTTAAACCAATATTAATTGATACAAAATGATAGACAATTTAAAGTAAGGCAGTACGGTAGCTTCCTTTACAAGAAATGTCTCTCACAGGAGGAAATTCAGACAAACTCGTGAAAAATGTGTAATCGCACTTGTACCCACAAGTTTGAATGTCTCCCTTAAACGCGTACTGATGACATTGTAGCCTACCTACCATTCAAATCTGGAATGTGGAACAGGAGACACAGGCGTGTGTCCAGGGAGATGGTGTGTGTCAAACTTTGAGGTGAACTTGTAACAAGCGGTGTCATATTTCTAATTTGCGTTTCAGAATGCCGATTCGTGTCCACGTGGATCCTACCTGTTTGATAGTACAATTTGCAAACTTCGAGATGCGATCGATGTTTGGTAAGTGGTTTGTTTTTATTATTCTTATTACTATTCAAACGTTTTCGGCAAACGTTCACCAATCACGGAAGGACGAAAGTGTATTTTCTTTCATTACTATATAGGCCTATCATATCCCCACGACCCTATTCCTTGCGTCTCTGTTTCAATCGGATTTATTCTTTCCTTTCAGGGTAAGAGATCGTTTTCATAAAATAATTCACCACTCGTTTGTAGAAAAGCAATTGGGTTGAAATTATTATTATTTCAAAAGCAACAATTTTCAGGTGGCGGGAATAGAGCAAAACCTTTGTATGTAGACAGCTCGTTTAAGGGTCGGACCAATAATTCGTGTTACATATCAATATCGGCCGGTATTTGGTACAGCATGGTCTGGTATCGGCAACTACCGATGCTTTCTATGGCTGCTGCGATAGGTTATGTATTCCTTGGTATTTAATGATAAGGTGCTATCCTTGGTATTTAAATTTCTTCACGGTGACGCTCCACTGTATTTAAAGAATTTACTGCATGAAGCCCCTCAATGTAAGTACAGATTAAGATCCGGTGATCAGGAGTCAATACCTCTGACTGTACCGTTTACACGTAATTCCACATTTGCTGACAGGTCTTTTTCCGTCTATGGTCCTAAGTTGTGGAATGCCCTGCCAGACAGCATCAAATGTAGTCCAAGTATTGCAATATTTAAATCCAAGTTAATAACTCACCTGTTTAACGAAGCATTCAGTGCATAGGCCTAGTGGATTTAATTGTAAAGCGCCTCAGAAAACTTTTGGTTGTTGAGTGCGCTATAGTAAGTATCGTTTACAATTCGTATATGTAATTTTCCTACGCATTAAACAACGTGACATCGTTGTATTATGTGGAAGAATCAACAGTAGTAATGGAGTCAGTATGTGTAGTATCCACATAGAGCAGGATATAAGAACCTGTATTCTGTTCTATGAGTATACCCATGGACTTCTTACATGGAAAGAGCATCTGCACTAACGTCCAATACGTAGATTGTCGCCACCATACGTACACATATAGGCTTTCCAATATGGCTGCTTGCTACGGACTTGTGGGTAAAAGTTTGGACTTGCTCAAGTTGTTCAGTATCGACAGATTTTGCGAGAAACTTTTAATATTTTCGAAACGATGCAAGTTTAGGTCAAATTGAACAAAAGGGCTGTGACATCGTATTCATCGTCAAATTACGTAAATTACAGTAGTCCGGCGGGGGATAGGCCTTAATTTTTTCGGTAGAGACCACGTTATTCGCATAATCCTCTGTTCATATGTACAAGAAGTCCGTGGTAGTACCTTTTCGGGTAGTCTACACCTTTCGTTTTCGTAAAAGAGATAGGCCTATCGCATCATCAGATGCCGGGATTTCAAATATCCGATTTCGATGAAAACCGATGTTAAAAATACCTTTGCAACATTCGTATATGTAATATCCATGTAGCAAGGTACTTTCAAATTACATTTTTGATCTGGTTGGGGGATAATAGGGGATTAAACCCCTCATCTCCCTCTACCCGGTTTTATACCACTGTTTGCATTTAACGACGAAATGATCATTTAATACGCCTTATCGGCAAAAGTTTGCGTCCAAATTACTTCGTCTGTCGTGAAAGAAAATCACCAGGTGCTAGAATTTAGGTCAACTGATTTGTGATTTTGCGTCAAGTATCACATTGTGCTTGGTGCTCGGCATAAACAATGGAGTAGGGAAAACAAGCCAGTGAGCCACAACTGGAAAAAAGGCAGTGGCCGGCCCGACCTGAAATTGAGCCGTAAAACCTCATCTAACTAACTAACTATATCAAAAATACGCCTTGAATTTTGTAAGTTACGACTAAAAACCGTGGAATGGGGAAAAATATGAAAACATATTACAAAATTTACGTCCTTTTATTTTTAGAAAGGCAAAGGCCGTTTTATCAGTTTGGACCTACGATTCAGGCTCAAGTGTTAAGTTTAGTTAGGCTAATTTTTTCATTAGTCCCTTAGCTTCTAGTTTGTTAAACTTTAATGGGTTGACATCTTAATAAGGTGTCTTTACTTTAGTTAATCGGGTTGAGGGCAAATCTTTACGGATAATTCTATAGTTTCATTGATTGAAGAATCTCTAAAATGTGCGCAATATAAATGGCTACTTCTCCCGAAATAACCATGACACCTATTTTTGAATTCAAGAAATGTTAGACTCCGTGTCAATGTTGCCAAGGTGTGAAATTTCGTGTCGTTTTATTGACTTGGTCGCACGTTTCTTTGAAGTAGTTACCAAACAATTGTGCCTTAACCATCGCCGGCAGTAAGTTGTCCCATTTCCTGTGTTCCAACAGTATAAAAAATCCCCTTTGGTGCGACTAAGGTTTCCTCCCGTGCTCTAAAAAAGAGGCCACTTTCAAACTTTGATGTTCTAGCTCTGTTTAGAGGGAGGTGAAAACCTGATTTAATATCCTCTTTGACAATGTCGGAACACATTAAACTCATGGAAGAACATTGTATGTGAATGTTTTACTTCAATCAGCCTTTAAAGCGTCACGTCTGCCACTTTTCAATACTCATCTCCCCTGTGATAATGTTATTCTGAATCAGATAAGCTTTGTCAAGGACCATTGATATACTCTGGACTCGAAATCTCTCTAGAGAAGTCTTTTACTTAAAGTATTTCCTTCTACACGAGCGAACTAGCGACGTTTCTGAAATACTGAATTTCACACTAAGGACGTAAGTTCTTTTCAAGTCACGCAATTTTGGTATTTCTGATCACAAGCTTACCTTTTAGCATTCGTTGCCTAGAGAAAGCTCCTGTATCTGGGAGGTGATAGTACTGTTCTTTGTACTATACACCATCTCTGTTTAATTATTTACGAAAGTTGTGATTGCACATACATTAATAAGGTAATGCAATTTGCGTTTTCTGGGTACTATTAATAGTGCCTAAGTTGTTTCGAGCACGCTGTATGAAAATCTTTAAATTGCAAGAGTGACGTCGCTATTGCATAATTGTCCTACTTCTAAAGATTAATTTCGATTTTTGACCCTACGTGTGAAAGGATACGGAGAATGTTGGATTCTTGGGAATTAAAATTTTAGGAAGCATAAGTAGTGAATGGCATTTTTAGTGTGAAAAGCACCGATACGGTACTCAATTAACGATTATGAAAGAGATACCACTTGGGACTTTGTTCCTCCATGGCTCTTTGTTAGTTGGGATTCTACGTCATCGAAAGAATTTCTCATTGCTGGCAAACTTAATTGACAGAACCTGGTCTCTCTTTCATCATTTTCTTTAATTCTGGCATTTTTTCTTCATCTAAAGAACAGATCGAAAGCAAAGAAGGCCTTTTCAGTATAGTGCAAATGAATTATGAGTCAGGTAATACACTATACCATTAGTAGCAATTATCTTTATGTGTAGGTGTCGTCTTCTACCTACCTTTTCACGAGGCAGATCTATAACCTGTGCTTGAAATAAGTTGACTTTTTAACTTCTACGAACTAGCTTCGCCATTACAATGTAATGAGTATTTTAGAGCAATCTTATTTCATCGTTTGACATTTTCTGATTATTTGAACATATATTCAGCGATCTCAAAGAAGTTGCTTACACCCTGTATTAGAGGTAGGCCTATCGCTTTTATTTACATAATGACGTCCATGGTGCACGTTATGTGGAACGGGGAAATTAGAAGGTTACCGATACGTTTTGCCCGTTGCTCTGATAATTGGACTCCCGAGCTTTGATGAAAGAGTTGCTAGAGACGCCCAGGTTGAGGGCGCCCTGGTAGCTATCACAGTATATACAGCTAGCACGGTCCTTACAAGGGTAGGAGGGTGAAACAAAGAGCAGTTTCGTACAGTTTTTATCACTTATTCACATTCCGCAACTACTTTTATATTCCCTTACTAAAACCTCAACTGGCATTCGAACTTAAGCAACAAGTGGGATGCAATTTCCTTTTAATTGACTAAAACTTTACAAAAGACAGTCATGCAGGATGAAGTTACACTGCTGAAGTAAAGTTTAAAGCCTCCTAGTTTATTTTAGTACAATATATACCTTTTAATTTCGATACAAAACGAATCTTTTCCGTTTGCTGTAAATTGTTTGTCACTTTTGTGGCATTCAATTTGCCGTGCAAGGATTCGGGTCAAACTGTGTATACCTATCCGTGCTATTTTCGTATCAGTATTGAGTTAAAAATTACGCACTTCAGTTCATATTGTCTGCAGCTAAAATAGGAAAGAGGTTTCTCAAAGGAGTTGGTCTCTCGAGGGATTTGCCAGCAAGAATTGTCGAGTTACTCGTATAAATAGTAAGTAATTGGGGTTAAAAAAGGGCAATTTTCATATCAGTGTTTTTCCGATGGTCATTTCAAACCAGAAAGATCTAAAATATAACCGTATTTCATGGTAAATAAAAAAGAGGTTCTTTCAAGAGTACAAGTTATATGTGTGGCTGAAAAAACTATCGAGTTTCATCGTCATGGTGAAATTATGAAAAATTAGGATTTTTTAGTTTCAAAGTAGATTGAATAATGTACGTGAAAAAATGTCAAGTAACAGGTGAACGAAAGTGATCGATAACGTAAGAAATGTATGATATCCGGACAGTCTGGTACACTGTTAAAACAGTTGGGTCAATTTGACCGAAAAGTGGGTCAGGAGGGAACCAACTAAAATTATTGGGTCAAATGATGACCCAAATAAAACTTCATTTGACCCAAATTGGGTTAGAATTTGACCCAGAATGTTGGTTCAGTTCCCTCGTGACCAAGTGTTTTTAGAGTGTACAGATCATTAACAAATTCAAGTTCTCGCGATAGAAGCTCTTCACTGACGTCACAAATACATATGTGGACAATAATTTCAGCCATTTGGACGTCAAATTTATCTCGCGCAACATGTACCCTGTGTATAAAAGTATTGGTCAAAGCTTGCAATGTTTTGTAACCATCTTTTCAATGTATGTTTGCCGGGTGATGGGAAGATTTGTTGCGTAATCGTCAAGGAAAATCAAAGGCGATACGGTTTGATCAACGATTTTTCTAGAAATATAAAACGCAGAGCCATATTGGCTTCTGAACTCTGCAGTCTACATACTATGCACCTGCTTGGTTTAATAGGCCTACGGTAGGGAATCGACCGTAAAATGGCTTTCTTAACATGCATAGTGATGTTTTTCAAGTCCACTATGAGCTAGCAAAATAACGTCACATAGACGCGAACGTGCGGACCAAGGAAATTGTCATGACAACCCTTATACCGACATATGTCTGAACGAAGCTTTAGATAAGTCGGAGACCGTTCTAAAAATCAACACGACGGTGCGGTCTTTGCTTAAACGCATGCACAGTCCATTTCTTTGCTGCGCGTTCCTTCCTCTTGGTCTTCCGTCCTTAAACTGAACACTCCTTGTTTTTTCTCAGAAACAGCGAACGAGCAGATGAAAACAAGCTGCAACTGTCTTGGAAAGTGCTAACGCAGTAAGCAATGTCATTACCACATGTATGTAGTCCCACTTTATGTGACTTTCAAAAAGTCGTACTTTATGTGACTGTACGTGACCATGTTGGAGAATACACGTTTTACACGTCTCAAATGTTTGCGCGCGTACTGTATGCTTTGCACCGACCAATGACATCACTGCTTGGCGTCGATTAATTTGTCAATTGGATACGCGTACACATCACGCGCCTGTCTTATGAGCAGGGGAAACCATCACACGTGTATCATGGGGGGAGGGGGACGCACCCCCTCACTTTTTGGAAGGGGACATCGCCACAAAGTCCCCCCCTTTTCAAAAATGATGAAAACTAAAACTGTAATTACGAATTGACACTACATACTAAAAGCTAAATTTTACCCAAATATGGCCGGGAGGGGACAACCCTCGCCTTAGACCCCTCCCCAGGAGAGCGATTCGTAAATGGTGAAAAGTCCCCCCCCCCCACACACACACACACACTTTTGGAGATGGATCCACGTCCTTGAACCATCACGTCACAAAACGGGCAAAGAATGTTATTTTGATGGTGGCGAAAGCAATTGCAAAATAGGCAAGGAAATCAGGGGGCCTATAACCTTACTATCGATTTTCAGCAAATGCACAACGGTGAGATAGATCAGTTTCTGGAATTCTTCAAGAAATATTGAACTCCGGAGTCAACGTACTAGACTGCGAAGTGCTCACCTTATAATATGAGCAGTTAAAGATATTACGACAGAAAATTTTTGCTACGTGGTCGTTACAAAGCATATAAACCAATATGTAGCCTACAAGCAGACCTACACATACACGTACGTACATGCGATGCTTACAAGTATAGTTAAACTTTCTTCGAAAAGAATTAAGGAGCAAACATTTTACGCTTTGACCTAACTGTGTGCACAAAGTTTGACATCCAAAATGGAGGTTCATGGAAACCAATATGGCGTCACGGAAGAACCTTATTTCACCTACGTTACGTTTCCAGAGGCAACGGAAAGCGATCAAGTTGGGTGAATAGACCTTATGCATACGATGCCACAGAACAGAAAATGCTCCCTCGTATGGAGGAAAAGCGCATATCATTATAAGTTAGACCAAAAAATACAGACAGCTCATTTGTCAACCAATCGTATACGCACGTAAGTTTACTCCACGCCCGTGCGAAATCCACGCCGTTCGTGCACGTGCACTTCATTGTTTTCCTCCAAACTGAAGTTGCGTGACGTCATGCAAAATATCTATGGGGTCGGTCGGTGACACGTCACTTCCCCATGGAAACAACGTGTTGGAGTAAAAACAAATTTATTGCGCGTATTCTGTGCTATAGTGTAGTGTAGGGACTGCTTTCACTCCAGCAGTGTAGCGCGTAAAGTGTTTTCATATGGTTATACTGCAGTCAGTTGATGTTTTCACTCCAAAATTGCTAGGGAAACGAAAAGACTCGGATGACCGACCGACCTCATAAGACAGGTAGCAGCGCGCTGGTGTCCACGCGTATGTAAAGTAAAAAATCAGTCGAAGTCAAGCAATTGTGCCAATTTTGTGCGTACAGCATAGCATATGCGAGCTATTACACGTGCAAAGCTATAGCGTGCAAAGCACGTGGACTTTCCACGTTTGCCTCCAACACGGCGGCATATGCCAAAGCACGACTTACAGTGAAAACGGTTTATGGTAAGGGTTCGCCGTGACGTCACAATAGGGTAACAACGAAACAAGCACTACGAGCTGACAAGTGTACACAGCAGACATAATCCAGCCGGGTTTGGTTTTATTGGCAACACGACCTTTGACCCAGATTCCCGTATAACCGCCCACACTTATATTTTTGTTTTCATCGTTACCGTAGCTGCCCCTGACCTTGACCGTTGATCCACATTCCCGTATGCCCGCAATGTCATGCACTTTGTTATGAAAGGATGTCACAGATGTACTGATTCAGTTAACATTGTTCTTAAACTTTAAAAGCGTTCTCGCCCATCCCAAAGTAGACTCAGCGGAATCCAGCAATATTGTATGTCGGGTTTTTACTTAATTTCCCCCCTTTTCTTTTCTTGAAGTTGGATTGAGAACCAATTTCATGGAATAATTTGTAAATATAGCAGCTTTTCGTATGTGCGATATTCTCTACAAATATGTAATATCGATTAATCTGAAGAAGCGGATCTCAATCAAAGGCAAATCAAAGTCTCTAGATTTCGCTGAAACCACAAACCAACTTTCGCATTATGTATTTCCTGTAAAATATCACCAATTACCCGTACCCTCTAATAGATCTGTTTGAATATAATTATTGTTACTTGTATTGACACACTGTTAAAAACGCCTGTAAAATTACAGTAACAAAACAAAGAAATACATGTGAATCCCTGCTGCATCTATTTCTTTGATTTTTACTGTAATTTTGCAGGCTTTTATTAACAGTGACAGAGGAAAACTTTTGAAGGGGAAAATTTCAAAATAATAAAACACGATTGTTGCAAATTTATCAAATTTCATCGGTTCACTGTACAGCCGGTTAGGGTAGCCCAAAATACTAACCATTTTATTTCTGTGGAAAAACCTGTCTCACATATTACTCAACCTTCAGAAAACCTTTATTCAAACATTTTAAATGGGTGAAATTACCGACAATTACCGAAAATCAACGATATAACACAACACACGGCATGTGGCGAGTTGCGAAACGTTCATAAGGTTTTTACATTTCATATCTGCGGGCGTTGAGTCCACCACAATGAAGTTACGAGGCTTTAACAATGCTTGACTCAATAATTTGCAAATAAATTCGCTCAATTTGATCCACCGCTGGAGACAACAACGTGACGGAACCGAAGCCATTTAAATGTCACACATTTAGACTATAGCCAACGGTACAGTACATGAAGGTTATCGGCGAACATTACCACTTGATTTGAACAGCCTCGGAGGCAAGGGAATTTGTTTCTTCGGGTACAAAGGCTTTGGCTGGCCTCTTCCATTCATTTAAGTGAAATAGGAAATAATCAGTTTCGGTTACAGAAGATGCAGACAGACTGACAAGATGTTAACTTTGGAGTTACAACTCCCTGATCACATCCGCTGATTAGTTACGATGTACTCCTCAGACAGATTTGAGATTTCACAAACAGATGAATGTACCTTTAATGAATAATGAAATGGAGTCCCTCCCCGCGGGGTTAGTGAAAGTTTTGTACTGATTTCTTCGACATACACGATGAAGTTTTATTTGATACTTTACTGGATAGGTAATTGAAAATGCTGACAATTCTTTGTTTGATGCATAGATTTTTTATTTTTGCTTCGCAGAATTTGATAAGAGGATCGAGGAAATTTCGTTTATTTTTAGTGATGCTTAAAGGGAAATCTAATATGGAAGAAAAATCTTTGACGGGCATGTATAGTCCACTTATATCTTAAAACATATTGCAACATAAAAACAAGGCTTTTAAAGTTGCAGAGGCCCTTTAGCGACATAATTGTCTCACTTCCTTGTAGGCAGAAATGAAGAGCGCCCTCTGTTTACAACATTGATTTTAATAGTCTGTTGCTCGAACCAACATGTAAATTATCAGCCCCCATGAAACTAGCACTGCACAATAAAATGTTAGTGATGTTATTATTTGAAAATTATTCCTTTTGTAATGACGAATGCATGGTTTGTAAATCGATGATATCATTCAATGATATTGAGACGGTTCTCTAAGAGTTGTCCCATGTCATAATGTAGAGGAGAGCTTTTTAAAAGTTCCTATTTTCTATCGACCTTTTACCCTTTTTCTCATTATTTACAGAGTCTAGCATATAGACCTTATGCATATGACGTCACAGAGCAGAAATTGCTGTGGAAAGCGCATAGAACTGCAACTTACTCCAACAAATGCAGACAGCTATTTTTTTTTTTTTTTTGCACCGTTCGGATACGCGCCAAAGTTTACGCGTGCGTGCGAAAACTGCGTTGTGTTCAGAACGTGAACCAAGTTCATTACCGTATCTAGTGACGTGACGTCAATGGATAAGGTCTATTGTCAATTAAGTATCGAAAAAGATCGTGAAAGTAAATCCCAGTGCTCTCAACAGCAAAACTAAATCACGAATAAATCAATCAACAGGTGTTTAGGAAAGTGGAAAACCATTCAGCCATTAGAGATAGGCTGTGAAACGTGTGGAGCTTATTACTATACGGAACTGGAGAGTGCATTGCATTGTAAGTATAGGCTGCGCGACTAGCATTAGGTTTCATTATCAAAATACAAATATGGTATCTCGTTAGGTTGTAACATTAGGTTTTTGGATCATCTGATTAGACTGGCAATTACGTTTGTCTGCTAAGTATCTACTCAGTCTTAGGTTGATAGTGCCTTCGTTAAAACCTGACGAGGACATCGTTATTTGCATTGAAAACGTACTAAGGCCAAATAATATCCACATCCCATAGAAATTAGCTAAATGCGATGAATTATTCAGATGAGGCAAGACATTCCTATTCTCATAACTGATGGGAAATCTTTCATACTTTTAAAATACCTATAGGCTATGTGAAAAGTCTAATGCATATGATGTAAGTAGGCTAACATCACTTAAATTTTTGTTCACCTTAGTTCAGTACATTTTTTTTTCCGCTTTTTTATGCAAAGCGCTCATACCATCGAAACTATAGTTGACTCCAAAACGATACGTGATAGCTTACTTACAGCCTACTTGTTCTACGTAAATGTTACATGTCTATATATTTGAATGCAACTGCTCAAAATTCACAAGCAGACACTTATCACCCCACGTACATTTTATGTTTGGGGCAGCCATCATATTTTACGTATGGTGACTACACTTCTTGATTGACATAAACATTGGCAAATTCAAAATATGCTTTCTAATTTTAAGCCACTCTAGTTTTGTGATGACACGTGCAGATCAGTGAAATGTGAAATCATGTAAAACTTACAGTGCACAATAGATAAATTTACCATGGTTTACCATGGTACAAATACATATTTACCCAGGTAAAACCAGGGTTGCTGGGCGACCATGGAGTTACCACATCAAACACCCATGAGAAGACAAAATGTTTACAATGTAGAGGAAAGTTTTACACCAGGGAGCTGTCATTGTCTATGGCAGCTCCCTGATCATCCGCAATGTATTCAAAAACGCTGGCTTTGGGCATCTAAATTAATATAAGTATATATAGAACTAAATATCTGGGAGGTACCAAAAATAGATTGGAGGAGGGGCTTAATATGGAGAATTTCAGCTGTCTGGGAGGAGAAAATTTTCTCTCCAATCCTAGGAGGTGGTAGAGATGAAAATTAATCTGCAATTCCAACATAAGGGAGTTAAATTAAAAAGTGTACATCGATAAAGACAATTTCTAGAGAGAAAAATTAGCACAAATTAAAATTTCCATTGGTTTGTCATCTTTCAGTGATTTTTTGTAACATACGAAGTTTTTTTTTTTTTTTTCAAAAGGGTGTTTTAATTGAGAAGAGCTCCTATATGAGAACGTATTCGCAATAAGAGCAAAATAATATACGTGATATTGCAACCATAATGCCGTACGTAGACTGTCCTTGGTGTCATAATAATGTAACAATAGCCAGATAGCGGTATGCCAGTCTGGTGTTGTAGGACGTGCATACAGTCGCTTGCATCTTTTGGTGCAGTCATAATATTCACATGCATCCGTCGGCCTTGGGGTTTGGCGCCAGCGCGTCAATCCACTCAATAATTGTTCAGACCTAAGATCGCACATTTTCATCGCATCTTTAGCATAAATATGAGAATTAAAAGAATACAAGCCTAGAGCTTGTTAGAATTGCTTTAGCCTCGTTCGAATCTTACAGGTAAAATAACTATCCACTCCACAGGTTTCCCGAGAGATTTAGAACAATCACCACGGAATGAAAATCAATAAAACGCGGGAGAAGACCTAACTTGACTAGTTTTTAGCCACGGATAGACGACCACTATGATTTTGGAGACACGAGACGGACGTGACCGCGACTTCTGAGGACTGATAATTCTAATGCTCCCGCTGGGAAACGTCTTAACTGGACCGAACATCACGCCACGTGATCTTTATTTAACGGGATGATATCCTAAATTACATTCCGAAGTAACTAAATAAAATTATAAAATCTCGAAGCTAGTAGACCACGAAATAGCAGGAGCAAAATATGAATTTAATTCACAACACTACACGCGCCAAGTCACGTTGTCTAATTAACTTTAAAGGGCATATGATATATCTCCTCTTCACAGACTGTTCCAATTCTCTCAACTAAGTTACTTTTAGCCCCTTTCAAAACTGCCTTAAGCTCCTCCTTGTGCAGGTACAAACCTAGTTTATTGCTTAATTAAGCCATTTTCTGCTGAGCATACAATGTCCTATGTATAATCACAACACTCCGTTCATGCTGTGTGATGTGAGCTTCTCTGCATCTTTTGAATTTTCTGACTCAGATGTTAATCAAAGAACAGTCACCAATTGAGAATGTTTATTTCCCCAACCAAAAGTGTACTTGGGTGATGAGTATATGTCTTTAAAAGGGGCTGGTGGTCATTTTGAGAGACATCAGTTTCAGAGAAAATGTTTCGACTTATTTCCTCTTTTATTGAAATATTGACCGCATTTATAACACCAAGATGTGTCTCAGGAGAGAGTTGCTTCTGTTATGGCAACACCCTGGTCTTAGACAGAACAAGTTCAAATTGTACAGTTATTTTTCGTATATTTCTTGTTGCATTTTATGTGCGTCTCTCACAAAAATGTGACTATCAGTTACCTTTAAAGTTCTAGACACTCGACGTTTTGTTTATATCCAGATTTTACTTTGTTGTAAGTCTGCTGGATCAATACACGTGGTCATCTCTCAGAGTTAACGTCTTTGACAAATTAGGTTTAGTGTTCTTATTCATTAAGAGACATTGTGGGGTGTTTACAAAAAGCCTTCAAATTCATGAAAAGATACTACTGGATGTTTTTTAAAAAAAAGTAAGGCAATGGGAAAACCACTAACTTTCCGAGTCATCGTTGACCAATCAGAGTCACTCTATTGTTTGAATTAATGCCAATCAAAGTGTAGTTACCAGTTGTAAGAAGGATATTTCTAAATGTTTGGAGTGATGCGAGTGTAAGTAACAGCACTACACACACACAGCGGATATTACGGTACGTTTTTGGAAGTCTTCGTCAGGCCCGTAGCCAAGGGGGGCCAAGGGGGAAAAGCCCCCTCTGAAATTTTTTTCTCCCCCTAGAAAAGTTTCAAGTTGCCATTGACTTTATACTTTTTTACACATTTGGCCCTCTTTCGCCCCCCTTCAGAACCTTATCTGGCTACGGTCCTGGTTCTCGTATTCTCGTATGCACTGATTGGTCTCGATGGGCTACCGTCGTCTATGATACGAAAAATATGATTTTCTTTGAAAAACCACACTACAACCTCTTGCTAAGAGTACAATCACAAAGTATGAATGGAGAACAGTATAAAGAGGGATTTCATGTGACGTCACGCGAGTGGGATTGCCAAGCACTGAAGGGCAAAACACACACGCAGTAAGCGTATTAACAGCGCACGGCATAACCGTAGATACTACTGTGACACAATGGACGCTTGCCCTACAAAAGACACCCGGGATCACGTGACGTCTGTGAGACCCCCTGTTTTGCACGGCGTGAGATTGCAGTTACCAGGTTACAGTAACAATTGCTCTAGTAACTGCCATCAGCAGAAGGTATGACCTTCATTTTTATTTTTGGGGTCGAGCGGTTTACTTCATCTGAAACTGTTAGGCTATTGTCTTTTTTTTGATATATATTACTTTATTACAGTGGTAAGGAAACAGATGAGCTCATGCGTGGGTGGTATCTAAGAATAGTACCTATATAAATTACAAGTAAACCACTAACTGGATAAAATGAATTTTAACAAGTGAATAAACTTGAAATGAACCTTACGCCTTTTCGAATTCGAGGCTATATTTTACCTAATTTTTATCTTCCTTGGAAATTTCTTGACCCCGACGCCCTTCAAACAGTTCCATGCATCATTTATTCATAACTTCAGTTGTTTTACTCTCAACTGAGTGTTAAGTGTAGGTTAATGATTTAAGCCTGAGGACAGGGTGAATACGCCTTCATGTAATATTAATATCATTAGTATTTGAAGGGAACTAAGGTGTAAAATTGAGATGAAACGTGTTTATAGGTCGTAACGTGAAGTATTTGACTCACCTCTCGGCTTCATAGCTTATTCCAGCGTTGCGAGATGTAAAATGTCTAAACTATAGGATGCGGCGGTATAGAGTGAAAAACTTAGTACCGACAAAGCCAAATATATCGCCATATCCCCACACATAAAACGTGTGCATCATTAATTGCTTGTGCAAAGGCCTAGGGAAGTGAAAATGTTGCGTCAAGCTGCCCTCGTGTACAAGGGCGTAGGAATCTGGGGACAAGGGGGCGAGAGCCTCGCAAGGAAAATTGTGGGGTGGAAGTATGAGGAAGTATGACTACAAGGGCTCTAGCACACGGTTAGAATACTATCGAACTCTTGCGAAAGCTTTATCATTATCTTATAAAGACTGATTATGCCGTAACATTTACAACTGCTTTGCTCTGGAGGTAAAATCTCCCAATCTTAACATGCACAAGACAAAAACGAAGCTGACATGAGCCCCTTCCTCTTTATCGGGAATGGAAACATTCTTTTTCAATGCACTTACGTTTAACCCCTCCCGGAGACAAGTCTCCTATCGTTTTGTAGGCTACTGATTTTATATCCATCACCCATCGTACGTCATTATGGTGCTTTCGGTATGATCCAGGAGAAACCAGTATTTGGTTGACACCCCACCCACGTTCATTTCATTTACTAGATCTGAAAGCTGGTAATTACGGTATCACTCAGGGTTCATATAGGGGCGTTAAGCGGGAGCCGGGCTATAGCCCCACCCCACCCAACCCCAACCCCCTAACCCCAGTCAAAAAATGTGGTGGAACAGGAGTTGCTTTTGACACCCCCTTGATTTAAGGACGAAAACCCCGTATTTGTTCCCTCTGTATACGATGTCAAAATACCAGCAAATTTAGAGTGTACGTCCTAAGAATCAATAGGGGGAATACGGATACATTTTCGATGGTTTAAAGTATTATTTTCGATTGAAAAACTGCAGAATGAGAAGTTCGCGTGTATACTTTTATACATGCATTCGCACCGGCAGACGCATTGTAAACCCTTTTGTGAGTATAAACGCTGTTTGTGAATGTACGTAAGAGAATTTGGAACTTAATACGTGTGTTACGTCAAGACACACGTTTCGATTCCCCGGATAGCACATCTTAAATCAGTTTTGTAAATTGAGTTACTCATTCCCTTGTTACATTCAAGAACATTTGTCAAGAATAATTGAAAAAACGGAACTTCGCTTGTCCAGTTGTACTTCTCCTTCTTTTTTTAGTTGTACATTGAAACAGAAACAAAAGAAAGTATGTCTTCGACACGCGTCGAACAAAAAGTACCCTAGTTCTTATCTCAAAGCTGACATGTCGAATATTGTGCACTCTGCTGTTTAATGCCTCGGGGCCGAGTCAGACGAGCAGTTATTCTTTTTAATTCAATTCTCACCCAATCCCAACCACTCTCGTAAATGTCACTTGTACTAGACCGCTTTATTAACGATGTTACGTTTCTTCGGTTCATCAATGTCGCATTGATAAAAGCAGAAAACGAGAAGGACATTTTTAAGCGCAATCCTTTGCGATTTACAAGTAACAAAAGGAAAACAGCTAGAATGAGTGAAAAATAAAACCAAACCTGAATAGTTAAGGTTTGTGACGTCATTCATTTGACACTACTCGTATAGCGTTGACGAAAAAGTCAAATGTGACTGGGTTTCACAACTAGCGGCTTTTGAATTTAGCTATAGAACAACAACCCCCGAAGGACACAATAAAATAAAGATTTGGATAAATACTACTCAGGGGCTTAGTTAAAGAGAGGTGGAAGGGGGCACTTCTTCTTTCCATGTCCCTCTTTTAGACTCCAATTTCAAGCACTGTTTAAAGTTTTTTTCAGATTTTAAGTCCTTGTTTCTGGTAACTGATCAGCTGACTTCATTACACCAGTAGCACTTACTTTTGACGCCTAGCGGCTTACCCGTCTTTTCCAAAGATCCCTGGTGGCCTAAATGATGAAAGCCTCTTAATACCATGTGACTACATTTTTGCTACTGATTTGTTGCATTCAGGCACAATAACTCATATGCTCACCTTCATTATAAGCCTTATTTTCTGAATTTCATGACAAATGCTCATGCCGTACTGACTGCGCTAAAAGCTGTTTTTTAATAACCACCATCCTATTGTGAGGATGGGGTATACAAGTATACAAATGCAAAAAGCTCTTACATGTATTTCTGTGGAGGATATTTGTGTCAATCAATTGCCCTCTCGTGCGAATTATTTCACCTGGATTATACGCCCACATCTTAAACTAGGAAAGAATAACAGCCAGCCATTTTTTGGGAGGCGAATGCCGATTTGTAAGGTTAAGCTCACGTGTCAAACGAAGATGGGGTAACAATAATTACTAAAGTAGGTCAGGAAGTCTTTTTACTAAAGCTCCAAATCACCCCAAGCATACTTTTCAGATCTGGAGGGGCGGGTTTATGTTTGGAAATGTCACTACTCTGTAACCTTCCTTACCATTTATGACCGAAATCGTATCTACCAAAAGTTATAGGGCTTTAAAAATATGTACGGGTATGACACAGAATTTTTGTCACCCGCTGCTCCACTAGAATGTATGAATCATGGCATCATTTTATAGTAGCCCGATGCACAGTATGCCTACCTACGGTAACTAATTTACACCTACGCTTACCAGAAGACTTCGAAAATTTTTTCCATGTGATCCTTAAGTTATTCAATCCCTACAAGAAAAAATAATTCAAGTAGCAAACCTAATCACGCGTCCGTATCTCATGTAATGATTTTCACACACTCCGTTAATTTTAATCTTTCCCTCCAAAAATAACTAAGTTTGATCAGCTGTATATTGGAAGAAAAATCCTGAAACCATCATTCACACCTACATAAAACGTATGAGCATCATACCGCAAGGTTTCAGTGAAAGTTATTTATACCAAGTTCACAAGATTCGTTCTTAGAGAAAAAAATTGTCACCTTGAGGTCAATTGCGCCCCTTCTTTCTTTCTTCTTTTCTAACGCGTTTATCCAACACCATCACGATTTTTGTGCAACGCAGCCCTCAATTGTTTTGTTTTTTTTTTTTTCATTCCTTTTCAGAGTTGTATAGACCTATTTCACGTAACGTGTTGATTTTTACAGGCGGCCATCTTGCATATGCACACGCGGAGAGCACACTATGAGTTTTAGCTTACACGCTACAAAGAGGGGGTAAATACGGGAAGTGTGGGGGTGTAACACCCCCTCCCCGTGAAAATCAAAAGACGGTCTCTGAGCGCCAAAAAGTCGGTCTCAAATCCAGTTCATTATGCCTTTGTAACAGTAGACCAGACATGAACAACATTTGACATCTTACTCAAATTGAAATTTCGGGAGAGATGACGTAAAAGTGAAAAGATTGTCCGAATTTTCCACTGAGTTCCCGAATTTTTAATCAAATGCCCGAAAAATGTGCAAAAATTTTCGCGCGCTTCGCCTGCATGACGTGGTTTAGTGGTCTATTTTATGCACCTGAACTGCAACGAATTTCGGGCAACTTTTTGAGATTCAGGCAAAAAATATTCTCCTCCCCTCCCCCCATCAAATTGGAAGAGTCCCGTACGCCTATGATTATTACTACCGTCCTGTAAATTGTAATTATCTAGGAAATTCGGATCGTACAACTATGTCAATGGGAGTCGGTCTCCAAAAAATGTAGTTGGTCCCAAAATAGTCCACCCCCCCCTTTTCGAATTCATGTATATACGTCCCTGGCTACAACTTAGTGGTTTGCATGGTATGTTGTACACATATTCCAATAGATCCTTTTCCTAATAGCAATAACAAAGGAGTATAGGATCCCACAATCCTTTGTAATTGCTATTTGGAGAAAGGTCTATCGCACCACCACTGCCAGGCTTACATGTTTTGGTCACAGTGTGTACGCTTCTACATCTGCGCCTCGCTTATTCCCCGACAGGGCGGTATATTCCTCGTTGCCAATAGAAACGTTTCGTACGTCAAAAGTTATAACGCGACAAAATAAATTACAACCGTGGGGTACAATCATGAAATGGAATTATTAAATACAATTTTGTACTCAAATGAACAATCGCTCTACAGGTCTGCCTACGCAATGATGACCGACTCTTACTCTTGCACAATTTTTAAATTTTTATCCAAGTAAGGACAGGGGATTTCGATATATTTATTCTCTACTCACATAAAGACGTTCCCAAAATTACCCTTCATCCCAAGTCCCAGCGGATGGTTTTCTTATTACAACCTATTTAGATCCTCTTCCCTCTGGAAGATATATGTATGGAAAGACGAGGCACATGTCTTTCACCATTTGACACATGCATTTTATTCCGTTTCTTACTAAAACTGTAAATAAAGAATCGTTTAACTGTATCAAAGACAGTTTATCAACTTGTCTAAAGTGGAGAACGTGTTTTTAATTACCGTGGGTAATGGTTCAAATAGTAAGCTCATCACTCGAAAGAAATAGTTCGCAAAAATATCATACATGCACCCACAATAGATATTTGAGTCGTTACACGTAGAATTACCTCTACTGACTTCTATTACAGGTGAAAGTATAACAGTCTAGAACTAACAGAATTTTGAAAAATTCAACCTTCTCCCATGTGACTTAAAATAACCTCACCCTACTTTTCCCAAACTTGCCAAGTTAATTTTCTGACAAACTTGAGGATAGCTCTGTTTCCGATTCATTTACATCCCTGTAATAACAATTGGCTTGAGACGGATCTTGTCTGACCTTGGGCTTACCGCGTAACTTTGGTGTAAATTTAGCAATAATACGATAAAGGTAATTAATTGCCTGCTATAATTGATCAACTTAGTTTTACATCCCCCCGTCTTTGGTATAAATTTAGTAATGATTCGATGTAGATGTTTACTTCCTATACTGATCTGCTGATCAACTTGATTTCAAATCTAATCTCATTAGCATCTCTGCAAAAGTAGAAAAAGTGTTTGTCGAAGCGTGAAAAGAGTAACAGGACTTTCAATTTCCATTAAGGGGGAACCTTTGTTCATATGACTTTCACCTGATTGGACAAAGTAATACACAGTTCTTGTTACTTTTTAAAATAAGACGAAGAGTCGTCCAGACCATGAAAAAAAAACATGTTTTTGTAGCATTAGCCTAAATGATCACAAGGAAATTCAGGCACAAATTTTAAAGAGCCCAATATGTCCAATGACATGACACGGTTTTCATTTCTCAAATATAAGTCCATATATTCAAAACATCCAATCCCCTGACAGCTTAAAAGTAGGAATGACGGTACAGACGTAATGAAGTTGGCTATATGTAGCCACTGTAGTCTCGAGGGGGCTTGTTTGGCATCCCACTCGGTTATCATAATGCAGGCAGTTTGGATAACCGAAGGGTTATTTAAAGTTTAAATTCGTTTTTCCGTTTTAGATTTTCCTTCCTTTTCCCTCGTCTTTTAATTGACTACAAAAGTGAAGTCAATATGAAAGAAACATTGACTGCTAGGATTGGAAAAGCGGTACCCCGCGAAGCGAATACCTCTCGCTCAGCCTTTTTTAATGCTTCCAAACAAGGAATGTGCCGTACAGCCTGCTGAGTAGTTAGGTAGAGCGATTGTTAGTCGATTGTTTGTGCGCGGATCTGCTTTTATGGATGAACAACCTCCGATTTAGTATATGGTACTTCCATGTTACAGTTGCACACTTAGTAACATATGAATTATGTGGAACCGTCCCCCCAAAAAACACCCACAGGGAAATCAAATGTGTAAATTTAGACACTTTTAAACGATTGAGTCTGCTAAAAGGACTCAAAGAATTGACGTCTGGAAGGTTGAATGTATAAAAGATGGGACTGACCTAACTCTGGCAGCCCCCTGGTCTGGGTGACCTGAGGCCTTTATTTTGAACTATCAATGACCGAAAAATTACTAGGGAAAGGTGCCCTTTGAGGAAGAAATTGCCATCCTAACTTTGGCGTTAGGGAGCTATTTTGACTTATCGTTTTGTTTTGTAGAGGTATGTAGACATTTCAATGTCATACATGTCTTTTTGATGTAGAAAACATGAAAACGTGTTAAAATAGCTATAATTTCCAAAAATTTCTATTCAAAGTTTCTGTCTTACACCTATATGCCATGACTGATGAATAAACATGGCTAAAATACATAAATTATGTTTTCTTTTAATTGTTTAGCCTTCCGTTTCAAGGACAGTTGCTATGTTGGTATGCCCTGGGGCTTTATTTTGGATGTAATCTTCCTCTGCTTGGAAAATGTCAACATAATATTTCAAACAGCAAAATAAGTTGGCAAGCAGGGTTGGGCGATATAAAAAAATCCATATCGATATATCGCAAAAATGTCGCCAAAATTTTTGCAATATATCGATAAATCGACAATACGTATTAACCTGTTAAAGACAAGGCTAACTGTACCTGAAATGTGCCTAAAAATTTTACACCTTATTTTCGCAATAAGGACGAACATGCACTGAAACCTTTATTATCGGACCTGGGCATTTAAAAACTCTGTTAAATTTGGGCTAACTTTTGAAGTTGGCAGCTTTGAATATTGTTAAAAGCTCGCTTCTGCTTTTTTCAATGACTTATATTATTTCAATTCGTGTTGTAAGTATGACCTTTAGGCTCGTCCGCCTTGGTATCCACCAACACTGGGAAAATTCTCCAGACAGGAAACTTTTTTTTTAAAAAATACCAAGAAGTTACGTATCATCATTTAAACCCCAATTACTGATAAGATGCAATACGACCACTTACAGGAAATACAGCTTAGACGTACCCGAATTCTGACGCTGAAAGAAAAATTAGAGATGAAAAAATCTTCAAGGCAATCAGAATGTTACTGTAATGATTTGATTTTTCACGTATAGTCAGAGAACTCAGGATATTAATTTCTTAGAGTTTTACTTAAAGTCACAACGGTCAAAGCTTAGGGGCGAAAACCAAACAGCTGTTCTTCTGATAGGGTCAAGAAGGATTTAGATGATTACTGTACAGTGTTTTGTCCCATCAGCCCATGGCAACGTGACCTGGTGACTTAGTCAGAAACATACGGTATCGTAGCCTACATGGGTGTTGTAATTTGGAAAGCAAATCCCGCCGCGGAGTTGACGTTGCTGCCTTGATTATTTGCTCAAGTAGGTAAATATCCTAATTACACGATCCTGCGTTAAAGGGAGATAGCAGTCCCCCAAGTTTATTTCCAAAATTTACTAAATCTTACGGATCTCTTATTTATCTCACAAGTATTTTCATAATGTTCCTGTGTAAAATCATTGAATATTGAGGGTAAACCAATGAGTTACTCAGGCAAAAATTTAGAAAATAAGTAACAAAATATTGTCACTTGATTGATAGGAGCCATTCCTGATCTAGTGTACGGGGTACACTACTTCAAATTGGGTAAATTGCATTTTCCCTTTAAAGTGGTGTAGCAGTCGGCAGCACTAGTCGTTGGCATATTGAACAAGAATGGTATGTCTACTGTTAACCTGTAACAGTAATACTGAAAAGGGTCGCTTCAAATCCCTGCGGCTCCTTGCCCGCCCGGTGGACGTAACCTATGCTGCTCCTATACCTACACAGCTAGGTTGTCCCGTACAGGTACACATTCGACACCTGCTGCGAAGGTAATGGGGCACCCTGGGGTTATGATTCCTTGATAACCGCAACTTAACGGTGCTAATCACCACTTCGCTTTATAGACCATAAGTGCATCGGTCTACAGTGGATCGGGAAGCCACTTTTTGAGCAAAATAATTGATACTTCCCTAAATTTATGAAGGAGCTCATCTATCTCAAAATTTAAGGCTTCGAAAATGAAGGACAATAGAATGGTCCTCTAGAATAGACCATTCCTGAGACGAGAAATGGCAATTTCATTGCACTCTTAAACTATAGTGTTGATTTCTACGAACAGGGGCGGCGAATTGTTCTCAATATGGGGTGGGGGGGGGGACATGACCCCATTTTCAAAATTACTGTATGAAAAATCAAAGTCAATGGGCAATTTCTCATATATTGGGGGACATGTTCCCCCCTGTCCCCCGGGTCGCCATTAATTAGGAAAACTTTTATTCACATCCCCTTCCCAGAAAAATGAAGCCACGGTCCGAAAATTGCCGGTTTTCTAAACTTTAGGGCAGAAAAATCTTCCCATGAACCCTCTGCAACGAACGAGGTGGTTTGTTACCTGAAGGTCACGGGGGAGTGTACAGCCTTTTTTCGTATACGAATTAGGCATACAGCCCAATGCCCCAGTGCCATCTTATGTTATCCAAATCCCCAACGTTAATGCATTGAAATCTACGAAAGATATTAAATTATACAGAAGGACGTATACTGGTTGTTAATTTAAAGAATCGCTTTTACTGTGATTGTAATTTTAGGTTCAGTATGGTTTCACTAGTGCTTGTTTCAATTTCACGTCAGGAATAAAATGTTAATCATGTTAATTCTTCGAAAAATCCAGTTTCACTAGAATGCTTTTGGAATTCCCCTTCTTTAATGCCAGGAAGGTTTAGCTGAAGCCTGCAGGCTTTTAACTTGTGATGGTATCAACTTTGACTGAAATTATAAGATTTTAGGAATTCTAGGTAAGATTCAAAAGGTGGTTTCATCACTATGGAAGACCAGTAGGGTCACTGCTAAATTAACAAAGATCTTTAAAACCAGGGAGCTGCTACTCGGAGCAGCTACTCAGAGCAGCTCCCTGTTGAAACCAGAAAGCTGCTACTCGGAACCTCACCAGACATCTTTGTGGAGACTTCCCGTTGCCCGTTCCTACTGTTTGTTTGCAGTCATGGATAGTTATCACCTCCAATTTTACAAGTAATAAACACTGACAGAGGGTTACAAAAACTCGTATATCGAATTTAATGGGGATCTGATAGAACTCTCTATGAGAAAAGTAACCAAGAATATTACGCGCACTTCTCGAGGCGTCCCTCGAAGACAAAAGTAATATACTTGAAAGTTGATACCTAGCCCAAGAATGACAATGTCTTGAAAATCTTCTACATAGAAACACGTAATATCCTACGGGCATTGCCTTATTTTTCGAATCCCTTGCACATGGCCCATCTACGCTCGGTAAATGATGACGATCTCTTTCGCTGTTCCGTAGAAGAATCTGACGACCTCAATTACGGGTCACCCAAGCTCTCAACTCCATGCCTTTATTGTGATTCAACAAGCAACACATGAGTGTTTCGACAGTTAATGAAACGTAAGTATACTGCCTGTAGGCTATGTAGGGCATGGTTGTGTAAGTGCTCACTCTTGGCCGTATAAAGGTAATTACGCAGAAGATGAACTTGTTTTCGAGTCATGTTACAGGTTAAACAAAACTTTTAATTGTAGCACGATGGCTGCCTGACGTAAGTCGCGTGTTTACGTCGATGTAACATGACTGCGTCATCAAGTTACATACCGATAACCAACACTGAAGAATTCCTATAGCTAGCTTCCTAGCTAGACAAATTCTAAACTCAATTCTTTCATTAACTTTTCCACCATTCCAAAACAGACTGTGTTCGAGAATTCATCACTGCTGATTGCACTTTGATTGACATGCGCAGATAAGTGAAATGGGAGAGTTACACAAGTCTAGGCTGCAACACACACAGTAGTGTACTAAGCAGAATATAATGTTACGCATGTAACTAATACTTGTGTGCTAAGACCGCCTTTGTCTAGGAAGTGCCAGAGATTATTTTTGAAAGTAGAAAAGGGTTGAAGTAGGATTATAAAAGCTTAGTTGGGAGAATTTTAACTATTCGGAAAGACAATATTGGGCCTTTAACTTATCCATAGGTTGACTTAAACGGTTCATACATGACACAAATTCTGAACAGAACGTTGCAAATTATTTGCATATTCATTGACTCATGAGACTAAACTTCACGAAATTATCAATGCAAGGCATTTAGTCGAAAATAATGTTACAAATGACTAAAAAAACATTGTTTTGTGGAATTTATGTAAAGAGTTTAATAGCCTTTTTCAGTAAATTTGTCTCAAGTGTGTAGTACATCCACCAAAGTTCGAGCACTGCCAAATTTTGCGCACCCCTAAAATAGTTCCAAATTATCGAAACAACGCATTATAGTTTAAGCAGTTGCTTAAGCCAGGGTAATGCACAACCTATTACTGACTAGGAGGTATATACCCACTGTTGCATATACTTATACTTTACACAATTTCCTTGATCGAGGTTACTTAAGATTTCTGTGGCTTTCTACATATGTTAAAGTCGTCTATTTTGCCGTCCAAATTTACCGTTCGTGTTCGGATTTGTTGTCATCACGCTCACTCTGTATTGAATTGCATATGTACATCAACAGTGTGAGCAATCATAAGCAGTATGTATATCATGCTAAGTGCTTGGAGGTGCGCAAAATTTGACAGTTTTACGATCGCTTCAGCAGCAAAGACCGAACTAAGGTAAAAACACAAAATCAGGATGGCATTTTTATTTTATCAAATGAAATTTACATTCTGTTCAAGCTTGCACTCGTTCAAATTCGAGGATCCGTCGTTTGGAGCTTTTTGCAATTCATTTTGAGAAAAAAAATCAGTGTTTAACGTAGGGTGCTCGATATTCCATCCATTCATTGAACACAACAGGACGTTTTCTCGGCCTTTTGTTAAAAACCCGCCTAAAGAGTTACGGAGGAATACTCTTTTTTCGAATCAACCCATTTAAGATCTAAGTAACAAAGTAAAAAAAAATAGCATATAAAGAAATAACGTACCGTTATCGTTTGGGATGTGTTATGTACAACACTGTACTACGGATACCAAGCCCTATATACTTGTGAGCCACCTATGCTATCTTTTATTAAAATGTGCGGTTCAACCGTGCGGAGACGGCTATTTGAAAAAAGAAAGCATAGCAATGTTTTGAAATTATTAACGGGTAATATGGTAAAATAAAAGCGTTTGCAAAGATACGCTTATGTCGTGTTTATGTGACCCTCATCTTCAAAACCATGTCTATGAAATCACCTAGGCAACAGAGCGATATATTGATGAACGGCAAGGTTGCTGGAAGTGTGGTAACTCTTTGCTGCTTTGATAACATTTACAAGCACTAGAAATCTTCTGGACTCTCAAGGATTCTAGCTGATGGATTTCGACAATATATATGTATCTGGTGTACAAATGACGCACTATTGTATGCCCCAGAATGTGACCATATCCCCTTCCCGTGAAAAGATGTCCCATTATTATCCTCAATCATGTTGTGTTCCATAATATTGCGGTGAGCCACAGTAGATTCTCCGAACAAAAGATCGTATTTTTTTACATCGGTAAGAGCTTTAGACAGCAGTAAAGTATGGTACCGTGTTTCTCCCATGGGTATGAGGGAGCACGTAACCATTAATGGACCTCATAAACAAATGACAGGGGCAGACGGGTGACGTGTTCATCTATTGACATAAGCATTCCTTTTGACAATAGAGTATTAGTCGATTTCTGGGTTTCACTGCCGAAAAGGCTCTCCCAAGGAAATGAACAAATGAAGATTACTCAAAATAGACAGATTTAGGTCTTTTTTCTTTGTTTATGTCCTTGCTCAATTCTTCCCCTTTCCTCAAAAAAACATTGTCTGGGCGTCGATGAAGTTAAAAAAAAAATACATCTGAGGTAGACATCAGCTACCGCATCATATGACGTAGAGAGGCGGATATAACTAGAAGAATTCTAACAACGAAAAAAGGATTGATTACAGACAAAGCTGTCTTTAGTTCTCCGTTTTGTAATTAAGAAAACTAAATTTTGAGGAAAAACAAGAGTTCTGGGCTTCTTACCCTTTGATATAATCCATCGTAACACTTGAGGTCACGATTAACGGATTAGTTGGGGTACCATTCCTGCGAAAACTTCGCCAAGGTTTATTGGTACTTCGGCTGCATATAAGTAAATTCGAAAGTGGTTCAATAAAATAAATAGCTTCTTTAAAGTTAATTAGAGGATGTCCTAATATTTTGAACACCACATAGTATAATGTTGCCACTCTCTTCATCCCTACTTAGACTGCAGTTGTAGTCTAAATGGATACACTGGCTTACTTCTGTAATTAACGTTAGGTGTTCCATATGTTTGTAGAGGGGTGCATGATCCATTTTTTAATCGTAGAACACAACGGTTGAGGGTTTATTAATCTTTCTTCCCAAGCTTCAGGGAATATGAGAAAAATAGGTCTGCTAAAATTTCCATTCAAATAGATGAATGGAAATAGCTACTAAGGTATCAATCAAATCCACCCCTCAGGTGCCTTTTCGTTCTTTTAATATTCAAAAGTTAAACTAAAGAATACATTCCGCGGGCAGGAAACTCGAATAGAAAAAAGGTTTCCAAGGAAGTTTCGATTACAACTTGACCTTTTTCAAGATGGAAAAGTGGTAAGAAATGCAACTGTGGATTTTATACTTAGTTCAAGTGTTTAAGGACTTAGGTTTACTCATTACACCTTTTATGATGCACGTTATCTATATTATCAATCTAACCTTTTAAAGTGGTCGTTAATAAGTGTGTGGGGAAAATTTGCCAATATGGAGGTGTGAAACCGGGTTGAATTGTAACTAACAACAAGCTTTTAAGTATAAATGACTCATCAAAGGTGGATGAACCTCAGTATCATAAATACCGTACATCGGTAAGTCGGTTCCGGTGACTGGACGGTCTGATTTCACACTGGCTTTTTCAATGAGCAGCAGCTAAAAAGAAAATTGAGAAATTGAAATAATGAATTCAATTTCCTTTCCCAGTTCCCTCCGTTGTACTATCATTGGCCACTGACAATTCCAGATTCGTATCTAAGATTCCATGCATAATCGTAACGTAATGGTGAGTTGGATTTGATCTCCATAGTAACCTTCCTCTATACGTCCTTAAAGGGCAGCCTTTACAGTATTGAAATGGTTGATTTAACATTCATTTATATCGTTACGGTATCGAAGTCGATATTACTTATATTCAAGTCATGTTGGGTAAGTGTATGTGACATCATAAATACCATCAGTTTCCCACTGACTTTATAAATTGAACTGAATGCATTTCCTACTGCAACATGGTCCACACCGAGTCCAAATTGCTTAAAAAGCGACCGCGACGACTCGTACACATTTATTTCATCGACCTCCTGACGATCGCACTAGCGTGAAACTCCTGAGTACAGTTGCACTAAACTTATACTCCAATATTGTGTATCATGTGCCCTTTTCTTCAAAATTTCCCGTCCTGTTCTTTGGACAAACACACACACACAAATATATATATATATATATAGGTGTATAGGTCGAAAAAAATAGTAAATAGTGCTAAAATTTTGTGAAAAAGTCCACTACGTTTCGGATCTAAGCCCTAACCCTAACCCTTCATCAGGTGACAAAAAAATGCAACTGATAGTTCACACGGCCAAACGTGCAAATTAGAAAATATACAGTGACGGGCACGAACAAGCACAGTCTGACATACCGGTCATAGGTTTGTCCGTGCCCTAAATTGTTAACACACGTATCAACAGTTAACACAGGTAACAACAAGGCAAGAATGTCTGACTTAAAGAAGTTCAAGTCCAACGTTCAGACCATGTGAGGACAGGGTTCCAAGTTTCATGATGGGACTGTTTTCTACAGCCAGACGATCATGAACGGAACCTCGACAAGAAATCATCGTCACAACCATCAAGTCACGGATAAAGCATGCTGACGATGGTTAAAATGCGTGGCTACACTGAACCCTAGGAGATTTTGTTTAATTGACCTCAGGTGCTCAGTGACTTGGTCAGCAAGACGACGTTTAGTTTCTCCCACGTACAGTTTATTACAGCGTTTACATAAAAGAACATAACATTGTTTACGTTCTCGTATATATATATATATATATATAGTCAACTTCCGGGATGAAAAATTGCGATTCTTTACAACAAAGCAAAATTCGAATTTACAAATTAATTTAAGACCTTAACGAGTTATGTTTATCTTCAAAAGAGCGCATGGGGCTAGATCATATATTTTTCGCGTCTTTTTAAACCTTCTGGCATTGTTCGCTTTTTCAGGGTCAAATCGAGACCTGCTTTTCGCGAAAGCATTCTATTTACTACTTGCAAACTTGCTAGAGGATCCTGCTTCCAGCGTCTGATTACAGCATTCTGACATTTTGATTTATTAAAATGATCACGTGATGCTCCAAGTTTCTTCGACGATTCTATTGAGATGTAGGTCAGCGAACTAGGCATGTATCATATAATTGGCAGAGACATTTGTGAAGCCTTCACCGACTTAATAATACGGTGGTATTTACGGATTTAGAATATTGCCCAGTCTAACACCACGTGACAGATTTCGTTACCGCCAGAAGTACAGCAATATTATTAGAATCACTCCGCCAAAATGTATCTCTTCTATATTAGTCCAACACTTATCAGCTTTAGTAGTCTTCTTACGAGTGTTAAGTTGGCGTTACTGTGAAAGAATTTCAATTTTCTTATGGAGGAGTTGTGTACAGTGGTGGTTAATGGTGGTCAAAGTCGTGCCATCTTAATGGAAAGCGCCTAATGGAAAGCTGCATATATATATATATATATATATATAGGTGTGTGTGTGTGTGTATGTATATATACTTCCCTAATTTTCACTTTGGGAGAAATATCGTGTGAAAAAAGAACCTACATTAGGGGGAAATTGTACATATAAGGGGAAAAAAATCGTTGACCCTTAACGGTTTCACACACTTTTTATATCAGAATACGTAAACGTATGGTAACGTCCACAACAATCTATACACAATTACTTCAATATCGACGATTTTACGGACACGTATATGTTAACACGTAAGGATGGTGGGCCATTGAAATAACGTTGATTATGTCTCAAATACCATACGGGAAATATGTTTATGTATTTTATTGTGTCAATTTCCCTTCAACGAAACCGTGGTATCGTGATTTCCTCCAACGGTTATACATATATATATATATATATTATATATATATATATATATATAGTAAAAGAGAAGAGTTCCACGTGTACTCCGATAAAATAAATTGTAAAACAGGAAA